>JAKZAO010000004.1:27714517-27879231 GCA_023053555.1 Branchinecta lindahli
ACTACCACCACTACGAACGAGGAGTTATAAGATTGATCGACTAAATAGAGGCACGGTACGAAGCAGCGTGGTGCAGGAGGCATGGTTAATAAAAAGAGGCCCACCTACTAAAAAGGTGGAAGGCATGCTAAAAGAAGACATCCTTGCACCAGAAGGCATATATCGTCTATGCCTTCTTTTAGGTCCCAAGCTGTGGCATGCAAACACTTGTCACTAACTTGACTCTTTCATCAAGGAGAAGCTAATTCGTGCAACAGTAAATCGCGAGAATAGGAACTATCCGAGTTTTAGAAAAATAGAGGCTTGCCTTTTTTTGGGATCCCAAAACGTGAGTTGAGGGATACCAATGACATCGCAAAAGTTGTCCGTCTGTCCGTCTGTCCGTCCGTCGTTGAGCACGACAACTGTCGAAGGGAATGAGATATTTTGATGAAACTTGGCGTGAGGATTCTGTGGGTCGTGGGAAAGGTCGAGTTCATAGATGGCCTCTGTAGCCCTACATTTATGGGTGGGGGAAGGGGTTCAAATGAAGGGAAAATTTGGAAAATTGGTTAAAATTAAAGTTTTATTTGAACTTGATCAGATTTTCCATTTAGCGGTAGGAAGACATGCTGAACACTTATATGAAAACCATTTTCTCGCCGGACAAGTAGTTCGCCCAGAATCTCACTACGCCCAAAGACCCGCCTATTAGTTTGAAATCGACTGGGTCACCGGTAGCAATTAAGCAGAGGGAAGAAAACCAAGGGGATTAATAAAAAGAAGCCGACATTTGCGCATTTTGATTAGGTTAAAATTAGCTCCGAATCGTCGGGAGCTTAAAATCAGAAGCGGCTGGTAACGTCACTAAAGAAAGAACAGATGTAAAGTTATTCAATCAGAACAAGCTGTTGCAAAGGTTTTGATTGAGGCGACGAGTCGACCGACACGCGAAAAAAGCATGTTCTCTTTTTATTCCTTTTGTATAAAATGAACCCAAAGTACCGACGAGAACACCCGAAGCCCGAGGAAAGCATGCAGAATCCGATTTGTACTTGTGTATATTTGCCTGACTAGTAATAACCGAAGCATTTTTTAATACATTCGTATTTAATTTTAGTTGCCCAGCAATCGGTTGTAAGCAACCTCTCTTCATGATAGCCGGGTGTCTTGATTAGTTTATCTGGCTCCAGCTTAGCGAATCTATTGATTACAGTCTTCTTTCTTTCGTAACATAAATCAAAACTGTCAGATTTGACGAAAGGCCCTTGACTTAATTTTTTCCCTCGTTAAAAGTGAAATCGTCGGCTTCCCTTATTAATCCCCCGGGCGAGCTTCCGTAGTTATCACATCGAGAACAATATGTGAACGAACTATCGTTTATGCCAACTAACGTGTATGTCAACTGACGTGTATGCCAACTAACGTGTATGTCAACTGACGTGTATGTCAACTGACGTGTATATCAACTGACGTGTATGTGCAACTGACGTGTATGTCAACTGACGTGTGTGTCAACTGACGTGTGTGTCAACTGACTTGTATGTCAACTGACGTGTGTGTCAACTGACTTGTATGTCAACTGACGTGTATGTCAACTGACGCTTGTGTGAAGTGACGGTAGGCGAACTGACGGTTGGCGAACTGACGGTTGGCGAACTGACGGTTGGCGAACTGACGGTTGGCGAACTGACGTGAAGGCGAACTGTTGGGTTTTAGGATTAGCTGAACTGACGTGTAGGTCAACTGACGTGTTGGCCAACTGATGGTATGCGAACTGACGGTTGGTCAACTGACGTGTGGGTCAACTGACGTTTTGGTCAACTGACGTGTTGGTCAACTGACATGTGGGTGAAGTGACGTGTTGGTCAACTGACGGATTTTTGAGGCCCGACTGACGTGTATGTGAACTATCGGAAAATGTTGGCGTACTGACGGAATTCTGTGGCGAACTGACGTTTATGTCAACTGACGTGTTGCGGTACTGACGCGTCCCCATATATATAATTCATATATATATATATATTCGTTATAAGGGTGGCGGGGAAGATTTCGTCAAACTTTTTTTTTAAGTAAGGAGGTTAAACAAGGTTTTTGTCTGTCCCCGAAACTATTTTCCCTGTTTATTGATGATTTTCATGTTTTTTTGTTGGAGGGGGGAGCTCCTGTGTTGTGTTTAGATACTTTTTTCAGCTGTGTGCACTGCTATTTGCAGATGTCGTGGTGCTGTTTGCTGAGTCACTGGGGAATTTACAGTTTTTTGTTGGATAGAACGTAAGAATATCTTGGTAATAAGGATCTAGTCTTGAATGTTAAGAAGAGTGTTGTTATGTATTTAGAAAATGGCGTAAAGTTGATTAAGTTAAGAGTTGATTATAAAGGATGAATTTGTGTTTTTAGTGGTAAAATTATCTTATAACGGTAAGTTTCCAAAATAGATTGAATTAAATCGAACAAAAGGTAAGCGGTGCCTATACTCAGTTTTAGGTAGTCACCAAGGATATATTGAGGACGTTAAAATGCACAAGTCGCTGTTCCTGGCAAAAGTTGTAGCTTCTGTCCGAGATTTGGGGATTCCATAGTTAGAAGTGGTCCAATCCCAGTATTTAAGAGGGTATTAGGAGTTAGTGGTAGGACAAGTAATTTAGTATCTAAAGGTGATTTAGGATTATTGTCAGTCCGGAGTAAGAGGTTAAGTAGTATGGTCCATTTTTGTGAGAAAATATTGAGTCTATCTAGAGGTAGAATTTTAAAGGCGGCTTACCTGGAGGCCCTGAAGAATGGTTCTCGTGAAGCTTGGCCGGTGGTGATTAGGAAGATTTTGGATGACTGTGGGTTAAGTGAACTATGGAATAAGGGGGTGGGCCCATTGTTTGAGGTTGGTGAGAGGTGGTGATTGGTGCTGGTGAGGGTGAGGCGAGGGTAGTGAAGGCAAGGCTAATGGATCAGGATATTTAGCAGTGGCTTTAGGAGGTGAGCTTTACCCCTCTCTAAGGATTTATGCTCAGTCTAAGAATATATGGTGGAGGAGCTTTATCTTAAGGTTGGTTTAGGACCTGATGCACTGAAGTGGATGGAGAGTTTTCGGGCAGATGCTTTACCGGTGGGTGTGAGAAGAAAACAAATTGGTAGAATTAAGTGCGGTTCTGGTCCTTATTTTTACCCGTTATGCGGAAAAATGTACGAAGATCTGGAACACTTGGTTTGTTTTTTAGTCAGTTGGGGGATCTAAAGAGAGAAGTTTTTGGTAAAGAGGTTCTTCAATGAAGAGTATGTAAGTTTTTATGGGTAGTAAAGTGTTCCAAAAGCTGCGTCGGTTGGGTAGATTCCTGAAGTTTGCCATGGAGCATCGTGAACGTTTTATTGCAGGTTGAAGTTGTGGTAGGGATAGTTACTAGGTTGTTTGGTAGTTATTTAGTTATTAGAATTATGAGTTGAGTGTTGAATATTTGGACGGTTAGAGTTGGAGCTCTTATTTATTTTGTCGCGCCATGGCCCTAAGGGCTTTTTGGGGGAATACATTCATCCATTCATTCATTACATCTTCTTTGAACGACAAATGGAAAAATTTACAGAAAAAAAATGGGAATTTTTTCGAGAGTCCGAAGGTGCTACCATCTAGCCATTTCAATTCGTTATTTCTGATAAGTTTAGCATTTCATATTTGGCACTTGGAATCAAGGCTGAGAAACGATATGTGTCTCTTAAAACTTCAAAAGTTCTGTCATTGTAAACAAAATTAGAGCTTATCCTTTGCTCCTTCCTAATTTGAATGTTGGCCTACGGCAAAAAAGTAAACTTTTGAACAATTACAGATAGGCTATATATTTTTTTTCAACGGATCGATATCCCTTGGTACTTGGTTTTTTGGTATGAAGACTCCTTCCTGAGATACACCATTTTGAAAGTTTCGAGGAGTGTAAGGTAAACAACCAAAAATTGGCCGAACCCAATTGTGAGACATGTCAGGGCAGCAATCGGCTGTTAGACCACAATCTTCATCGGTGATGAGGGTTTTGCAACTTTTGCTAGATGGTGTACTACTTATTTGTGTTCGCTGTATTTGATGGTATAAGGACAATTTGGTTCCTTGTTTATCACGGAAAGCTAGACCACTGACATTTTCACGAGTGGCTATAAACTTGTGCAAATCAGAGCACATTTTATTCGATCACTGTAACCTAGAATTAAGTGTTTAACCAACGGATACAAATGATTCTGTAAGACAGTGACGTAGTTTCGCAATAATTAGTAGATTAGCATCCATGGTATTTTGATCCCAAAAAATTACGGGTAGCTTTATAATACCAACGACAATATAATATGAGATAATGGTACGGGTTTTCATACGTCACGTTGTTTAGGATTGAAAAAGATAAAGTTCAACTGGCTGCAAAGTCAATACATATTTTTTTTTTTGCAATCTCTTCTTCCGAACGCTGAGGAATGTCTTCTGATCAGGTGATCACTGGATGTGTAATCAATTATATCTTCGATAGGTTGACAACTTCAGCGTTTACCGATAGCGAAGATACAAAACCAAAGTGTTGCTCTGGCAACGCTTTTGTTGGCGAAGCAGAACAAAGGTTGCTGCAACCTTTGGCTGCAACACTCCACGTTGCCCAGGCAACTTAGATCTAGTTTTTATTGTACCTGGAACGTCAGTAATTTGCTTGTAAAGCTCTAGCAGTTAACCCATCCTGCTCAGTAGCTCCATCGATGATCTTAACTGGCTTAAGTTCTCTTGCTTAACAATACCGACGTAAGAGTGCAAGACTGGCTCCGTAGTTGAAAGTTAGCTGCCAGGAAAGCACTTCTCTAGTTCCAGTGTGTGTCAATTTTAATGCGAAATTTTTATTTCTTCTGGAGAATGGACAAAAATGGTACCTCATTTGTCTTACTTATTTCTCCTGGGGGCGTCCGTCACTTGTCGTCTGGATGGAACCCGTCAATTGGTATGACAGCCTTGGCTAGTGTCTAACCTGCTGCTTTGGAAGACTTTGGGACCTTACCGCTCCTCAAGACATTGGGATTCAGCTAAGTTCGAACTTTGTGATTTACGTTAATTATAAGGCACGCGTCGAACACCTAGAGGTTAGACAAGAAGTGACGCGCCCAAATGCAGTCGCAAAGGCATTTGGGACCGTTGATCATTTTCCCCACCAAGTGGTTTTATTCACATTACGTCAGCTTAAAGTGTAGCTCGTCGCCAGCTCGTAATCGTAAACACTATTTTCAGTCAGTATCCCTTCCAAACAGCACGGAGGCACAACTAATATAGCACGTAAGCCATGCTTACTTTATCGCTGATTGCAACATCTCGGGTTTAGTTCTGATGTTGACGTCTCAAGGACCATATCTCCGTCTGACCATGTAAACTTTGTCTGCCACTACCGTGTTTAAACCATGAAAAACAACTTCCAGACTTTAACCCTTGTTGGCTAGAGCCATAGAAAGAAAATTTCATAGACAATGTTGTCTGCAATGAATCCGTTTGTCTTGATCACAGAACACAGACACAAGCGTCAAGATGGAGAAGGCAAGTTTAAATAGACCTACGTTGCCCGGGCAACGTGAAGTGTTGCAGCGGCATTTGTTTGGCTTCGCCGACTAAAGTTTTGCGAGAGCAACACTTTGGTTTTGTTTCTTCGCTATCTGTTACACGCTGAAGCTGTCAACGCCGGTTGACAACTAGTTGCCCATCTAGGTTTTCAAAATGGTATGTTCTAAAAAGAGTTTTGTTTTTTCTGAACTGATGACACAGTTCGTAATCACATGGCTATAGGCTACCTCAGGTTTTAAAGAAATCCAGAATACCGGAAGTAGGGACTAAATTGAGTTGAACTTTATACTTTTCAATCGTAGACATCGGGACTGTTGAAAACTGGGGACCTTATCTTATAACCTATTTGGTATTGTCCGTAACTTTTCAGGACCGTATTGCCATAGATGCCACTTTACTAATTATTGAAAAACCATGTCATTGTTGCCTTACCTCTGGGATTAAAGAAAAAACAGAAAATCGGTGGAAAGAAAAAACAGAAAAGTGGGGACCAAATTGGACTTTGCAGCCAGTTGAACGTTATCCTTTTCAATCGTTTACTTTGAGACTAAAGAAAACATGGAACATTATCTTATATAACCTAGTTGGTATCATAAAGCTGTCCGTAGCTTTTCCGGATCAAAATACCACAAGTGCCACTTTACAGATCATTGTAAAACTAAGTCATTCTTTCGAAATAGCATAAATAAAATGTGAATTGATCTGCATAAGTTTCTAGCCCCTCGTGAAGCCCTTCTAGCAGCCGATTCTTTCTTACAAGTCCATCTTAGTCCGAGCGCCAGGTCTTGAAAATGTGACAGTTTGACACCCCCTTAACCCAAAAGGTACATTAGAGTTGCGTTTTCAGGCTCGCGATTCTCAACCCGTGTTCGTCACAAGTCGTTTCTACAGAGCGCATCCAGTGCGCATCCAACACGGGTTCCGTGTTCTGTGGCTTCAAGCGTTTTTAGCTCCGGTGTTTCTTTCGAGTTCAACACCGAATCCAAACACAAACGGACTCGGTAGAGTATCAAATCCTGCGCCGGGTTCTCTTATGCAAAACACGGGGGCTGAAAACGGATGACAGCGCAACGTGTTAGGATTCGAGTTCAACACGCTAATTGCTGAAAACGCAACTTCCGACCAAATCGACCCCGCTGATGAGTGATGACGAATATGCCGGGAACTGCTTCTGGAAATGATGGCTTAAAGTACAACTGAAGCCTGTTACTGTTATGTTAGTTTCCTTCTCATTCCTTTTTTTCCTTGTTTCGTTTCCTTCCCCAAAATCGATCCCGCTGATTCCGAATATGCCGGAATAACTTCCGGAACTGGTGACTTAAAGTACAACTGAAACCTGTTACTATTATGATATTTTCCTCCCCAACAACAAGTTCAATGATCAATCCGCTTATTTTCGAATTTCGGCATACAGTTACCCAAAAGGATTCTCTCGTAGTCGTCCCTAGCGCTAATTCACAGGCAGAGGACCTGGTCTCAGCTCTGCAGCAAGGGCTCCCTCAGTGCAGTATCGAGCTGCGGAAACCAACTTTCACTGCTATCGCCAAGGCAATCCCAGCTGATGTTTCAGTCGAAGAGCTGAAAATTGCAGCTACTGGCGTGACTGAGGTTATGCGCCTGGGGAAAAGCAACGCTGTGAAATTTGTGTTTTCCGACAAGCGGGCCTTCGATCATGCTATGAAGAATGGTATTACTATCGGGTACACTCTCGTGAGACTTCAAGTGCCAGGGACTAGATCACATCGCAAAAGACTGTCCGTGCGACGAATCGAAGTGTGCTGTATGTGCCGGCAACCATGAGTCAACTAAAGATAATCCCTGCAAAGCTACGTTTGTAAAGTGTGCCAGGTGCGGAGACAAGCATACAGCATTTAGTCTGAAATGCAAGTACGTTGTAGAAAAGCTCAAATCAAACAAATGAGTGACCGCCTCTCTATATACTGTCGAAATATATACGGCCATTCCGCACATAAACTAGATTTTCTTTATAAGTGCATCAATACTCTATATGACTAAGTCATAAACACTCCAGAGACCCTCAGGAAGAAGGAGTAAACGTGTCTGTAACGACTCTGACTCAGCGACTCAAATCCTGGATCCAACAATCACGGCGATCTCCGGGAGCAGCTGTGACACCTGTTCTTGTTTTCTTCCGCTGCTGCCCGGAGATTTTGCATCGGCAAGGAGATATAGTCATGAAGCGTATGAGCACTCTATCGTATGCTTCCAAGAGCACCTCTTAACCGAGGAGAATCTTAGAATATTCCGGCGGCTTCCAGATAAACAGTACTTTTTCCAGAGTGCTAAAGAACTTCGAGTCTTGGTAGACCAAGTGGTGGCATCGGTATCGTTGCTGACTCCTCTCTCAGTTGCACGCTGCTTGATTCTAGCGACTACTTCTTATGCGTAAAAATGAACTGCAGTCCCTCCTTCACGCTTTGTACGGTATATCTGCCAACGAACTATCGGACTGTAGCGTCAGCGCGGAAGTTCCAGCAAGCCTGCTCTAAGCTTAGCAAATCACTGAAAAAACACCAATCGGAGAGATTAGTTGTATGTGGTGATTTTAACTCTAGTCCTGAAAGCGGTGATTTCTTTCCGATTCTACGCTCTTGTCTCCCGTCTGATCTGGAGCTAGTGCCAAAAGATAAAAATCATACGTTCATCCACTTGCCTTCCGGATCAACTTCGAACCTGGACCACTTCTTCGCGAACTTTGATTGGCTGGAGCGTATGGTTGTTGTGGATGACGAACCCGCCCATAGGGACCATCTAGGCCTTGTGCTACAGGTTCCTAAGCTAGCGAGTAAAACCACTGCCAAAAATAAGTACTATTTTGTAGACGAGTGGAAAAAGACCGACCCCGATAGCTACCAGTTTTACCTGAACCAGACCCTCCAAAAAATACGTGTGCCATTCCAGCTTCTAGCTGCAAATTGTGAGAAAGATGTGACAGCTTTAAACATATTCGCAACGGAAATAATACATGCCATGAACTTCGCTTATAAAACTTCGGTACCCCGCTCTCGTGTTCGAAGAGGGACTCGGAAATCTGGATGGGACGATCCTCAGGTAAAGGCCGCTAGGAAAAAATCTAAACTGTTTTACAAAATTTGGGTTGATTGTGGTAAGCCACGAGAAGGACAAACTTTTCGGTGCTTTCGTGATTCAAAGAAAAATTACACTCGTCTAGTGGAGGAAGCCCATATAAGTGCTGTTGAAACGCGTTCTAACGAGATGGCCCAGGACCCGAAGAAACTTTGGCAGCTTTATAAGGAACTTGGGGGATCGAAAAAAAATATAACGGACTGTCCAATTACCGAAAGTGAGTGGTGTGCGCATTATCGAAGTATCTTTGAGACCCGTGACGAGTCCAAACACGAAAAATGGGAAAACGTGCTTAACTGCGAGATTGGTTATTACAAAAATTATAGGAGCCCCATTTGTGTCAATAGTGGAACAATCGAACTTTTAGTTAAGCGTCTCAAATCTGGCAAGTCAGCAGGGCTTGACGGAGTACTAGTAGAACATTTTAAACTCGGTTCGTCCCTCCTTTTTGAATATATTGCGCTACTTTTTCAAATGTGTCTTAACCTCGGTTTGGTACCCGCGAATTTTTTTGGTAGCAGAACTTCAAATATATACAAAAAGAAAGGTGAAAAATCGAAATGCAAATCTTACCGGCCTATTTCAGTGTCTTCTGTACTTAGTAAACTGTTTGAGCGATTTTTACTGCCGTTCGTAGCTGGTAAATGTATCACAGGTGAAAAGCAACTTGGGTTCAGGCCTAGATTTGGGTGTGCTACTGCGCATAGACTGTTGCGGAAAGTTGTGCGACATTACGATAATACTCGTTCTTCTTTGTATATGTGCAGTGTAGATATAGCCGCTGCATTTGACTCTGTTATCCACCCTCATTTTCTTTGGTCGCTGTTACGTTCCGGTGTTGACCCATGTATAGTTCTTGTACTTCGAAATTGGTATGATAATAGCTTCATTCAAGTTGTAATTGGGACTAAACTGTCGCAGCCGATTGCTCTGCGTAAAGGTGTAAGACAAGGTTCGGTCCTCAGCCCTATCATTTTTAATTGTACAGTTTACACGGCAACTAAACATCTGAAAGAGGGACTGAGTCTTGACGGTGTGGACATTAGCTTTGTATCTTACGCGGACGACTTATTGCTGCTGAGTCATTCACTTTCATCGTTGCAGGCTAACCTTACGCTCGTGGTTCAGTTGTACGCTGAGATAGGATTGTCCGTTAACATCTCGAAAAGCGAGTTCATAATTTACAATTCAAAGGGAGACAGTGACGCGCGGCTTAAGATTGGGGATACAGCGATTAAGCAATCGAAATCCCTTTGGTACTTAGGTATCGAATATGGAACAGATAGCAGAGCTACTCGCGGCCTGTTTGTGCGAAATGTGTGCAAAAATATGTGTGCTGGTTACGGAAAAGCAGTTTCTCTTAGAAATAGTGCAAACCGTCATATTCTTAGCCGGTTGTTTAATGCTCTCGTTCTGCCTCATGCATTATATATCTCCCCCCATTGGGATTGGTTCAGTGCAACTGAAAAAAGAAAGGTGCGAACGCAGCACCACAAACTCGCAAAGTTCCTACTGCGTCTCCCTTTGTGGGAATCAAACAGGCAAATTAGCTGTCGGTTCAGTATTGTTGAACCAAGCCAAAAGTGTCCTGAGATTGAGTCACGGGCTTGTCGCAGAGCTTTCGAATATTCATACGAGTCTTACCTGGTACATATTATTTATACTTATTGAGTTAAGTTGTGTGTTTTTTCTTTCTTATCTTGTGTTTTTTTCTTTTCTTGTCTCTTTGTCATATACTCCGCTTTCTCTTTTTTTTTAGAAGTGGGCAACAATAAATTATTATTATTATTATTATTATTGACTAATGGAAACTTGTATGTGCTGGCTCACTTTCCGGTAGTAAATGGAAATAGCTCACAGAAACTTCATCGTATCAGCTTCTCGTTCGGTAGTCTCACGGAATTATGTACTCAGAAGCTAGGGAGCCGTTAGGTGATACCGGAAACTATATACTTGTAGCTTTTGCTCCGGTAGTATCTACATGGGATATAGAACTCACGGAATAGTTTGGATGAGAGCTAGGATGCCGGGATTTTCACTGACTTAGAGAAAATAACCTGCAATTTTGATTGCAGGTTTTTGATTGCAGGTTTGTTCCTTCCCCAGCGTTGGCACAGAAGACTGCCAAGAAGACCGACAGCTTGAAGAGGACCCTTGCCAAGAAGGGCCGAAATATCGCTATATAAGCACTACAGCTGACGAATCCGTTTTTATATATTATATGAATAAATTACACCTTGTCTCTCATTGCTGCCCCAAGTTCCCTTCTCAAGACGGCTCTTGGAAAGTGAAAGTTAGCTAAAGACGGTCGGGTACTATCTTTACAATAAGTTACTTCGAAGTAACGGTCTTCCTTGTGCTCCCCGTAACTTCATGAAAAGCTGGAACGGCGAAAGTGACTGAAAAGTAACTATTTAGTTACTTTCGGGCCGAGCTGGAACGAACCCCTAGTCTTCACTAACATAGTTCCGTGAGTAAATTTTTTTTTGGCAATACCGGAAGCCTAGCCCATAGCCATCTGTGTCCGTTAGCTGGGCTAACACTCAAAAATGCCCACGATCATAACGCCCACGACTCAAAATGCCCACTAAAAATGCCAACAACTCAAAATGCCCACGACTCATAATGCCCACGACTCATAATGCCCACAACTCAAAATGCCCACGGTTCAGAATGCCCACGATTGGATTATTTGAGGTGTTCAGAACGTAGTAAATTTGAATTAGGGGTGAGTGAGCAACGGGAAGAGTACACTAGACAGAGTATCAGAATGACGATGATCGTATGTGGAACTGGTATAATCCCGATTATAATATAATTCTGGTAAAATACTTACAAGAAACATGTGTATTGGCTCGTGGTTAGTTGCCACAAAAGCGCTGTGCTTCCTCAGGAAGCCTCTGCCTGATAAGGAACCCCCTTGGAACTTTTCTTTAAGAGCTTTAACTTAATTGCTGGTCTTTTTGCACCGTTCTTCAAGAAACAATATAATAATTCCTTTCAAAACCTTTTCCGTGATTAATCCTACCCCTTGTAATCTCGTAGTCCGCATTCCCAGGATGATGTTGGCCTCCCCTATGGACAGTTTCAGCCGTCGGCATTTTGAACCAAGACGATATTAGCCTCCCCTGTGACAATTTTGAACTGTTGGCATTTGGAAACTGTCGGCATTTTTAAGCCGCCAGCATTTCGGACGATTTCGATTTCGGGTGTTCCACATCTGAATTGTGGGCATTTTGAGTCGTGGGGATTTTGAGTCGTGGGCCTTTTGAGCCGTGGGCATTTTAATCGTTTGCATTTTGATCGTGGGCATTTTGAACCGTGGGCATTTTTATCGTGGCATTCTGAGCGTGGACATTGTGAGAGTGGGCAAAAGGATCGTAGTGATTTTGGGAACCACCCGTTAGCTGGTCATTTTCAACCAAATTAATTGTTGCTACCGGTACCTTAGCTCTCAGTATATGGGTTCCGGTAGTAGTTTTTTCCCCATGTTATTTTCTCTAAGTCGGTGAAAATCCCGGCATCCTAGCTGTCATCCAAACTATACTATAGTTCTATATCCCATGTAGACACTACCGGAGCACAAGCTCCAATTATATAGTTTCCGGTATCACCTACCGGCTCCCTAGCTTCTGAGTACATAATTCCGTGAGACTACCGGACGAGAATCTGGTACGATGAAGTTTCCGTGAGCTATTTCCATTTACTACCGGAACGGGAGCCAGCACATACAAGTTTCCGTTTGTCAATGACGTCAGATCCCGGAATCGTAGCTCTTACGGTTTGGTTTCCGTAAGAACTACCGGTTCCGTAGCCCATAGGACATAAAGTAC
Organism: Branchinecta lindahli; assembly: GCA_023053555.1. Taxonomy (NCBI): domain Eukaryota; kingdom Metazoa; phylum Arthropoda; class Branchiopoda; order Anostraca; family Branchinectidae; genus Branchinecta; species Branchinecta lindahli. The sequence goes on from JAKZAO010000004.1 coordinate 27,727,001, forward strand.
GGCTCCCGGTTCCATGGACAGTGCCTTATAAGTAAGGCCAGCCTCTTGCACCGTTTGTGATGATTGTGATTTTTTAAATCACAGGAATGGAATTTACAAACAATCAAGAGACATAGTGATTAGTAAACCATAACTACAGTCACAATGGCTATTTCATGTCATAGTACATCAAGAAACAAAGTATAACAGGTAAAGACAGAAAAAGAAGAACAAATGTCTGCTTTCTTAGTAGTCCAGAACTGAAACTGAAAGCTTTATTTTCTTCATTTGAAAGAATGGGACACCACTGTAGATCCCACAGCATCCCAAAACACATGCACATGTCCTATGTACCTACTAGAATACCAATTTGGCACTTCTGACGAAGACCACTGATGTGTCTTTTGTCTGTTGTTTCCGCATTTGAAAAGGTATCGCAGCCGTAGCTTTCGTAGCTGAAAGTGTGAACATCAGATACGACTTTTCTCAAGTCAAATTAAAGTCTTGGATTTTTATCTGATACAGGCCATCGTGTCTGCCGCATGTTAAGAACCGTTAACTACTATCTGTTACGGACCGTTATCCTTTGTGAAATATTAACTCTTTACGACTGCTATTATGATTACTCTGTACATGGCCCCCGAGCGAGCATGCTTAACAAGGTAATATTAAACCAAACTAAACTCTACCTCGTTGATCGGTTGTTATAGAAAAACATATTCGTGTTACATTTAAAGGAACAGTAAACTTGACTAGGCAACTTTCGGCCATCAAACCGGCCTGGGGGGCTTAGACAAATGTACAGGGACTTATTGTCGACAGGACCCCCCATCTTTGTTATCTCGAAACCCCTCCTTATTGTTCCCAGAGCTAGCTGGCAGGGCCTTGCCCCTTATGCACTGTAGTTACGCACTCATGCACTGTAAAAGTTCGCGATTGTCTGTGCTATCAACATACAGGGTTGCCACTTTACTAAAATAAATTCACTATGCAAAAGGAAAAAAGTAATATGAAACAAGAAAAGTACCCAGAACGTGTTGCTGGGTCATAGTCAACTTGGATATAAAACCTGACAACTACTTTTTTCTTTAAATCTGCTGCCAAAGTAAAAAGAAAGTTCTATAATTAACACAATTGTACTACCGGTGGCAACCCTGTTGAAATACATTGTATTACTTTGTTTCAAATGGCTATTGAGGCAAAGATCGTGGGTTCGAGTCCTACTCCCGGCACACAAACCTTTTGCTTTTTTTTTGTTTTTTGTTTTACTAACTCAAAAGTTGAACTCTCGGAAACTGCCCGGAAACTGCAATGGTCGTGACAAGAATTTGTCTAACTCTCAATATCGACTCAGTGTACATTCTTGATATGTCAGCTAGCTCCCTGAGCCAAGTTTGAGTCAAGTTTACTGTTCCTTTAAACATGATAAAGATAATAAATAATAAATAAGCCTCAACAATTAACTTTTCATCCTCTCCTGCAATGACCGTTCACCGGTCCAACTCAAAACGTTCTGCCCAACATTCAATTAAATTTCGCCCCGTTCAAACTTGAATGGCTCAGATTAGTCATTGCCAGGAACCTGATTGTTACCTGGCGGAATTAACTCGCAGAAACCAAGGTGTAGCCAGCTCCCTGGTGAAAGTACACCTTAATTACACCTCCCCCCCTTCCAAAAAGAACCGACCTCGGTTCTGAAATTCAATTTTAGTCTGCCCCAATTTACTTAACTCCTCCCCTTAATCCAACCCCTATCTAAAATTCCTCCCAACACAAATAAATGCAAATGTTGCCAAAACATAACAAAAACTTTAAAAGTTATTTTTCCAATCACAATCATACATATACGACCGTACGGACGTACAACATTTTTAGAAAGCGTATCAGAATGATAACGCAATTCGACATATCGCACTACACCGTAGTCACACCGCAAGTCCTTCTTGCCGAGTGTCTATACCGCACACGGATTACGATCTCCATCGTCCTCAGCTTCGCCACTCCTGATGCCGACGACGACGACTGGTAGACTTTCGACTGGAGCATACCAAGACGACAACTGACAGTAGGTTACAGTTGACTGGACGAGCATAACGTAGTCTTACGCAGTCAACGTAAACAATCGTAGGTAAGCAACGCATGGTTGTGCAGATTGAAAGCGACGAACGCTGATAAACGTAAGGATGCGCAGAATGACGTCGAAAAACGCACATAACGTGGGGATGCGCATCGTGAAGGCGACAAACGCAGATAAATGTATGATGCGCTGGGTGACGTCGACAAACGTGGAAAACCGCAAGAATGCGAAGGTTTACGACGACAAACGCAGAAACGCAAGGATGCGCAGATTTACGACGACAACGCAGATAACGCAAGGATGCGTAGGTTGACGACGACAACGTAGATTAATGCAAGGATGCGCAAAATGAAGTTTTCAAACGCTGACAAACGCAGACAAACTCAGGCAGCCGTGCTACTCCTGCCCTGAACAATGCAGCTGCTCAGCTTATCTTCTTCTCCAAACTGCTCAGTATCGAGCACACCTGTGGTTTGAATGCCACCACATAGCGACAGCAGACAGTTCATTAGGCGACGTACCGAATTGTACGCGCAACGGCAACTGACGAGGGAAACCTCTCCCATACGAGATGAGACTTAGGCTGACTTTGGGCTGCAACATACTACTTCAATTGGTTGGGCATGACATCTTCTTCGCGGTTTTTATGGCACTTGCAGCCTCTGGCTCAAGTGCCATATACCGATCGAAATTCCGTCTGTCTGTCGGTCGGTCGGTCCCATTTTTTTTGTCCCACATGTTCGAGTTAGGGTACTTCCAGATGTGTTAGGACGATGAAACTTGGCAGGAAAATCAGGGACCCGACCAAACTAACCTGGAAATAATCAGTTTCCCGATCCGACCACCTGGGGGGGGAGTGGTGGGCCGGGGAATTCTGAAAATTAAGTAGTTTTTGTCACACTTTTTCGAGTTGGGGTACTTCCAGATTTGCTAGGACGATGAAACTTGGCAGGAGCATCAGGGACCCGACCGGGCTAACCTGAAAATAACCAGTTTCCCAATCCGACCACCTGGGGGGGGGGGAGTGGAGGGATCGGGAATCCGGAAAACTGGAGTAGTGTGTAACTTTCGAACGGGTGATCGGATTGGAATGAAACTTAATAACTGAATAAATGGCATGCCTCTGATGTCCCATTTGAAGTCCGGACCGGATTCGACAGCTATGGGGGAGTTGGGGGGGGCAGACCGGAAATCTCGAGAAACGGTTAGAATGGAGGGATTGGAGTGAAACTTGCTAGGAAGAACAAGCATCTGCTCCAGATAAATCGTTTATACATTTGGACTGGATCCGGACACTAGGGGGGGGGTTGGAGGGGAGTTTCCCGGAATTCCGGTAATGGCGGTTTTGGGGAATTTCACGACGAAACTTGGGAGGCGAATCAGGGACCCGATCAAATTGACTTTTAAATAAAATGTACATGATCCGATAGTCGTGGGGGGAGTAGCGGGAGGGGGAATCCAGAATATTGAGTCATGCGTAACTTTGGAACGGTTGATCGGATTTGAGTGACATTTGATAACTGATCAGAGGATATGTCTCTGGTGATCTTTGTCATGTCCGGACGGGATTCGACAGCAATGGGAGGGGGGCGGAAAATACGTGACCGGCTCAGACTGGGGAGATTGGGATGGAACTTTGTGGGAATAATAAAGAGATGCTCTGGATAAATCACTTATAGAACCGGATTGGCTCCGGCGACTGTGGGGGAGTTTGAGGGGGGGTCCGGAATTCCGCTGATCGCGATTTAAGATACTTCCAGATGTGCTAGGACGATGGAACTGGGCTGGAATATTAGAGATTCGACAAGATTGGCTCAGAAATTGCCACTTTCCAAATCCGACATTCCTTAAAGTACCAATCTTGACCGTAAATTTGGAAAAACACTCTAAGCAAATTATACATTTTCATGATCCTCATGAGCCCATTACCATTTTTGCCTCAAGGGTTTTGCTTACAAATGAAGTTCTAGCTCCCTTAAAGTGTGCATCTGAACCGCAAGCACGAAAACTACTTTTTTTATCAAACGATACATCTCAACCCAAGATCATTTGTGCCACAAGGGTTTTGCTTAAAAATTTGTTTTATTACCCTTAAAGTGCCCATTTTATCCGAAAAGTGAAAAAAAAACTTTTCAGCGAACAGTATATATCAATGATCCCTAAGGGCCTGTGATCGTTTTGTCTCAATAGTTTTTCTTACAGATGAATTTCTAGCTCCTATAAAGTGCGTATCACTACAGCCAAGTTCTAAAACAAAATACTTTTTCTCTAGCTCCCTAAAATGCGCATCTGAACCGCAAAGGTAATCTTAAAAGTACTTTTGATCAATCACTACATCTCAACCCATGCAAGTGCCATATGAGCTTACAGCTCTTGTTGTAGAGGGTGTGACGTGACGATCTTTTGCGATGTCATAGGTATCCCTCCACTTACGTTTTGGGAAACCAAAAAATGGCCGACTACCATTGACACAGTGTAAAGACTAACCGTCACAATTGCTGTCACCCAGTGGCCCAGCTACCTTCCCTCTTCCTGTGAGGCCTAGACCTAGTTTTGCCCCTAGGTCAAAAAGATGAATAGGTTAACTCTTTGCACCTTCTGCAATAAAAACTGAATGAGGAGTACTCCTCAGTGTCTTCAGCCCCTCCCCCCACCCCTTTTTTGTGGTAGCCCAAGAGGGTCAGTTTTGCGATTTTCTTGGTGGGTGACTTCTTTCCTTTCATTTGACTGTCCGTACTGATTCCTTGGAATGCAATAACTTACCTTTCTCGTCATGAAATCTCTTCTTGACATACAAGTAGACTTCTGTGCAATTCTCCACATTTCATCTCTTCTTTTCAATTCTGAATTTCATGCGCGTTTCAAACAGTCAACGCTCTCTGTCCTTTGCTTCCGTCTTTTCTATAGTTGCAGGTGTGACCCTTAGATGGCCACGGTCGTTCAGAATCGGTCATGGCCTTCGGCAGAAAGGGTAAAACCGAATATTAAAAGTAAGTAAATGTCGTATGACAATAAATATCGTCTTTCTCACGTTCTAAAAAAGGGGGTACGCAGCCATTTCGTACATTGATTAGTGGTACGCCGTACGGAAAAGGTTGGGAACCACTGCATTAGTGGACCTGATGCGGTCAGCTTTTCCTTTTCGAAAGGCAAAAACAACAATTGGTACATTTGCTGTTAAGTCTCAGATCATTCAGTAAACTGCTGAGCTTACACTGAAAGTGAGAAGTGGTATTCTAAACATCATCATGACGAGCCCGAAATCTCGCGTGTTTCTACGAAACTGACTTTATGTCAATGACAAAAAATAATCCGAAGAGCTATACTGTGATCTTTATGCTAAGCCCGACTGTGATCTCTGTGCTAAGGCCTATGTCTTCAACCCACTAAAGTTTACTTTAGGAGTCACACTTTAGGAGACGAATTGTCTCCGGAGAATCCTCAACATAACTTGGCAGCAGCGAGTATCAATCCAGGAGGTACGCCGTCTCACTGGCCAGCCGCTGATAACAGACGTTATCCGAAAAAGAAGATGGCGATACTTGGGCCACGTCCTTCGCATGGACGAATCCAGGTTGCCAAACAACATCTTCCATTGGCAACCAAAAGGAAGACGTCGAAGGGGACGACCGAGAAATACGATCCGTCGCACCTACCAGAGGGACTTTGCAAACGTCCACGCAAGTCTGCAACCTGAGTGGGAAGATGTCCTGGCGGCAGCCCACCAGAGGGAAGACTGGCGCCTATTCGTGGATGCCCTGGGTGCCTCTGGTGGCACAGGAGGATCTAAGGTCTAAGGTAAGGACTTTAGGAGTCAGTCAAGTGACTTCAGGACTGATGCTCTGGCCTCCATCTGCCAACAAGGCTTCGACCTTCCGTTACTGTAAGACTATGTGCGTTAAATAATCCCCATGTCTGCGAAAAAGCTATGCAACAGTCTTTGGTTGGCGATGTGGTGCCGACAGCTAGTAGCCTATTTAGACGAGAATTTTTATTTGTACGTTGGGGGAAACCGTTGGGATGTGCGCGAATTATATTTCGACAGCTTTAATTGAATTTTTTTACAATTAATTTTCCCGGCAGATGCACTTGAAAATAAATGTACAGTAGCCCAAGTCACACAACATTCTTTAATCATCTTAGCAGTTTCAACTTTCAGCTATAGCTTTGTCAAGAGTGAGGGATGCTTCTGGGAAAATAGACCTTATAGCAAATTAAATAGCCTATAAGAACTTCCGTTGACAAACGATGGCCAGACTAACAGTACCATTGGGCTCGGGGTCAAAGTTTTCATTTTTTTTAAGGACTACAAACAAATAATTAGCATTTAACAACTGTAGTCAATATTTGGTTGAAAAATAAAGTTGATATATGAACTCTGCTAAATTCTAGCATAGAATATTGTGACACATCACTATTCTGCAAAGATATATTTTCGTGTACATTTGTGACCTATACTTTATAAATATTCTATGCGGCTTTACTGAACAGTTGGAGCTTGGAGCTTTACGGCAATGTGAAGCTCAGTGCCTAAGGCAAACTAGACTTACACGTGAAGTGTTGCGGCAACCTTTGTCCGGCTTCGTCGACTAAATTGTTGCGAGAGCAACACTTTGGTTGTTTCTTCGCTATCGGTTAAAGTAATCGTCAGTAATCACATTGTTACGGTGATGCCATCTGCATTCCGTACGTTTTAGTTATGCCGCCGCTAGGCAGCGTTACTCCCTTCCGTCGCTTGTATCTTTTATACTGTCGCGGCCACTGTTTCAATTATTTATTAACTCTTTGGTTAAGGTGACTCACGCGGTTTGAGTCACCTTCTTCTTCCACACTTCTTTCCGGGCTTTTGACCGGCAAACACCTTTTACCTAAGGTCGTTTACTTTATTTTGTAAGTACCTCTGTCAATAAAACCTTGTGTTTATTTATGGACCATAGGTCACTTCTATGAGTCTCGTTTAAGCTCCTTAGAGTGGGCTGGCCTGTAAGGCCTAGTGTATGATGGGTGGTTGATAACCTGTTGTGTGTTCGGTATGCAAACCATGGTGTGAATCGACCAGGGGAATCCATAATGAACCCGTGAAGTTCTGCACGTGTAGTGGGCCACCAACGCCCTAGGCCATCCTGACTCCGATGATTGTATACCTGGACATTTACCATCTTATGTCCGGCTTATTACACCCCTCGCCAGAACATCAGGTTGAGAGTGGAAACTCCATATATAAATACAGTCATCGTAACAACATGGTCACAGGCTATTCCTCAGCGTTGACAAAACAACAACCAAAGAAGGGACTAAATTGACTTTGCAGCCAGTTAAACTTTATCCTTTTCAATCGTGGACATCGTGACGGATGAAAGCTTGGAACAACATCTTGTATAATCTAGTTTGTATTATAAAGCTTAATTTTTCAGGATCAAAATACCATGGATGACACTCTATTAATTATTACGAGACTACCTCATTGTTTTACATTATCGTTTGTACCCGTTGCGTAAACACTTAATTCTAGGTTACAGTGATAGACCATCGATACGAACTTTCTTGCCGTCAGATTTATAGAAATCGAACACAATGTGCACCAATTTCTAGCCCCGTGAACCGATTCTTACTTACAAGCCCCTCTCCCGTGACAGACATCAAGTTCACCGGAAACAGATAATGGGTACACCAACTAGCAAAAGTTGCAAACCCCTCATCGCTGAAGATGATTGTAGCCTAACAGCTGATTAGTACTTACAAGTCCCCTACATGTCTTACAATTGGGAACCAAATTGTTCTTACCATCAAATACACCTGCAACAAACTAACCAGCAACAGTTGCTAACACCTCATTGCCAAAGATGATTATGAGCCAACTGCCGACTGTTGCTTACAAGTCCCCTACATGTCTCACAATTGGTATCGGCCTTTTTTTGGTTTCAGTGTGTACCTTCCAACTGAAGTTGTCAACCCCTTGAACCGTTCAAACTGGTGTATCTCATGAAGGAATTTTTGTACCAAAAAATGAATGGCATATACTTTGATCAGCTCATCAAGGGCTATCGATTATCGTCGAAAAAAAAATTCTATCTGTTTTAGTTCAAAAGTTGACATTTTTGCCGTAGGCCAACTTTCTAACGTCACCACTTAGAAAGGAGCAATGGATAAACTATAATTTCTTTAGCAATGAGATAACTTTTGAAGTTTGAGAGGCACATCTGATACCTGCATTTCTCTACCGCAATCCCAAGTGCGAAAAACGGAATGATAAACTCAGCTGATATTACGAACAGAAATGAGTAGAAACAATAGATGGCAGCACTTTCGGACCCGTGAGAAAATGCCACTTTTTCCTTTCTGTAAATTTTTTCTGTTCATTCCTCAAAGAAGTTATATTGGCTAAGGGCCCGGGGAACTGCCGCACATATTTAGCACTTTTAGATTTTAATCCATCTTCAATCTGAAACTGGTGCCTGCCTGCTTGCCTGCTGAACGGAGCTTTCCACTCGAAAGCAGAAACATAGTTTGATGAAACGAAAGCATGGCTCCTCTCTGACATAGGCTATAAAACTCTACTTCAATTCATACACGTAAGCTCTAGCTCAATGACAAGCAAAAACCACCCTTTTACGCCCCAGGCAAGAGTTCTATGGAGCTTGCCAAATATTATGTCATATTCATCAATCCGGCCAGAGGTCCACACTTTCCGTAAAAACCGCAAAAAACCGCAAGACCCTTACCGTCTTCTAGTAATAAGATGAAATCGGACGACTAGGAAAAAAACAACGACAAAACCAAAGTGTTGCTCTCGCAACACAATTCTGGTAAAGTATGAAAAATCCTGAGAGTATATTAAGCTACGAAATGCGTGCCTAGCCTGGATATAAACCTTTCAACTTTGAGATTTTAGTAGAAAATTAATAAATACTAACCTATATATCCGGGACTATAAGAGATAACGGAAAAAATTAAACTTCTTCTAAGAGACGGCAGTTTTAGGAATAAAACGAGATGCCTCGCAACCAAATTGGCCTACTACAACCTCTGAAAAAAAAGAACAAAAAGGATGTTTTCTTAGCTTCTACAAGGTCAAGAAGGTCATGCCGTCATCTCCAGCTTTGCCACCACCCATATTCAGATTCAGAGTGGTCGATTTAGTCGGAAATTATTCTCAAAATGACTGTGTCTTTTTGGTAACTTAGTTCTCACATTATACGGGTGTCGTTTTCATCAATTGTGTTTAGAGTGACGATTCACCATCAACTGTATTAAAGTGATGGTTTTGTTATGGAGATATCTCATAGCACTTTGCTCTGCAATAGTCATCCTAGTTATTTGCTCCCTCTATCACCTTATACTTTTCTATATATCTCTTCGATTTTCATCACCATCATTAATTTCCCGGCATCGTCACAATAGGTCACTCGGTCTTTATCCCCCAGCTCCAGTTGGGTCTTGACGGTATTGGCGTAGACGATCGCACAGTAGCTTGTGTACGAATGAACAAGAGAAAAATAGATGCATCGCATTGCATGGTAAGGTGGAAGATGACGAAGGTGCCTCATTATTCCAATATTTCTGCCCAGCTTGATACGAAGCTTGTCAACATGGGTCTTAAATGAAAAATTTTCGTCCAATATAACTCCTAGATATCTGATCGATTCAACTCTCTTCACTTTTAAATCACTTTTTTCGATCACAATTTCACTTAGCTCTGAAAACTTTTTTTTAGTTCTGGTCGAGTACACAATAAACTTTGTCTTATCCCAGTTAACACCAAGACGGTTACAGCTAAACCATTCCATGAGTCGAATGGTGAGTTCCGACAGATTTTGTCTGAGAGAGGATTCTTCCCGAGCCTTTACACTACAGGCCGTATCATCTGCAAAGAGAACGGTTAGTCCTAGTTCCCCCAGTGTATGTGCGAGGTCATTGATGTAAACTAAAAATAGTAGAGGGCCTAAGATAGAACTTTGGGGGACCCCGACATTATTTGACTGTAACACTTCAGACGACGAAATGTCACCCCCATCTAAAAGTTGCTTTCGGTCTTTTCAATACGAAGTTATCAGGGCATTTGCTGGGCCTCTAATTCCAAATCAATCTACCTCTGATTGTTCGGTAAGGACAAGCTTCAGCTAAAGCAGATTTAAATTTAGCGATAAATAATTCAGCAGATGTATCGACGCTGGTAGATTCGAAGCAATCGCTTAAATCGTTTGCTCCTAGTAGAACATTTAGTTTGTCAATGTCTATCTGTTGTAAATTTCTTACTCTTTTAGGTGGTTCTTTCTTTTTGCCTGATTTACTTTCTACATCTATCATCAGAAGAAAGTGGTCAGAAGAATCTTGGATAATTACGCTGCATGACTTGATCTTTAATTCAGTGAATATATTGTCAATAAGAGTCGCGCACGTTTCTGTGATTCTTGTAGGTACCTTGCATGCAGGCAGCAGACCATTAATTAAGAGTAGCGACATCCAAACAACAGTAGTAGAAGTTGGCCTTACTGCCTCATTTTGCAGCTCATATAAGTCAATGTTGAAATCCCCCATCAGCACCAGTCTTGGATTTTGCTTCTTAATATCTGACACCAACAATTCAATCTTTTCTAAGAAAACCTTTACACTTGAACTTGGTGGTCTGTACACCACTGCAAATACAGCAAGTTCACCACACAAATCAGCTTCAATTACTAGAAATTCAAAAACCATCTCTTCGTAAATATAATGGAACTCACTTAACACTTTATGAGATACACTATCTTTAATAAATATTGCCAATCCTCCTTTTTTCTTATTAATCCTTGTTTTGCTTACGCGAGCGTATCCTTGGAGGTTGGTAAGTGTCAACGTTTCAGTCGTTTCTGTTAAGAATGTTTCGCAAGCTCCAAATATATCAACTCTGGAATTTGGAATAACTGATGACAAATACTCAGCGCTGCTCATAAATCCCCTGCAGTTGAAAAACGCAAGCCTCAGGTCAGATGGATTAATACGCTGAGGTATCATCTCTGGAATAACATATTTAATAGGGGAATGTTCTAGCCTATCAACTGTTTTATCTTTATCACCCACCCCCTTAATAAAATCACAAATATTGAGAGGACTTGCTTCTAGCTGCTTCAGCCGACCGCACCCTCCGTCAATTTCCAATGCTACTAAAATTTAACATCACTTACCAGGTGATGTGAATTCCAGCTTCGCTAGGATGTGCGAAATAGCTTGATTAGGGATTTCTCGACTGACTGCGGCAGAACTTTAGTATTTCCTGAGACTTTACCTTGTTTCTTATGTCCGGTTTCCTGACTGGTCCTGGGGCTAGTGGGCACCTATGGTGTCAGAACGTCTTCAGCCCACATCCCAGGAACCTTAGCTAGAGTATCCTCGCCGACCACTCGTCCATCCTTACTACAGTTACCAATAGTTGTACATTGGTGGATTGAGACAATGGTCCATTTGTGGCCTGAGTTTCGGCCAGACTTTGGCCTACCCCACATAATAGTAGAGAATAATAATCATCCCTTGTAAACGAAAAATGGGACATTCTGTTCTCCGGACACTGACATGCAAGTATATGCAAGTCTTCGATTCTTTCCTTATTTATTCTTGCATGGACAGACGATCAGGGTCGGGTGCCGTCGGACTCAAATTCCTGCCAAAATTTTCGACGCTACCGTCTGTTCCTTATTGAGAAGTTTGGATGGATTCATGTTCATGATGAAAGTGCAGAAATTTGACCAGGAATTTCTAACCACCTGTTTGCGGCGCAATGCTTCGAGTACACTGTAACAATTTTCCCGCCAATTGATAGTAGCGTCGAAAATCCGGGAAGATATTTCAGTCGAAGAGCAACCAACCCTGGTTTTCTGTTCAAGGCTTAAGCTGAACAATATTATAACTATATTTTCCGAATAGCGCCAAGCCTAGTTATTAAAGTTTAATTGAGAAGTATTACAAATATCTGGCGAAGAGAGGCATGGTTAAAAAAGACGGTTCTAACGATGGACTCAAACTGGCCTGTCGTAGTAATCTGTCTCCAGCAATTTATGTTTCCTTAGAGCCCTTAGAGTTATGGGTGACAGCTGGAAAATCGGGGTCACCAGATGTAAAAAAAAAAAAAAAAAAAAAAAACGCTTAAGCGGTGCTCTTTTGACGTTTTAAGGTTGTTGCCGCTAAAGCTGTTTCCTTTGCCTGTTCACTCCAGTGCATTCAATTTGCGAATTTGTGGGAAAGTTGAATAGAACCAAACGAGCAGAACTTAAGCGGTTCCGACTCAACTCGGAAAGGCCGACAAAAGAACTTGCAAAGGCAAATGAGGTTATAATACTGATAATGAGGAATGACCCTGAGGAATGACTCCCGTACGAATAATGGATCGGATGTAAAATGAAGATGTAGGTTCCACGTATGAGCCGTTGTTCCCCTGTTCGTAACGAACTGGGCTAGCCACGATTAGCCAACTACTTTAGTTTACAGTCACGTGCAAGCGTAAGAATTTATATACGAAAAACTTGTTTTGAAACAAACAAGAGGATACATATCACTGAATTCAGAAGAAACTGTTCTAGCATTCACGTTAAGATATATCTAAGAATTTATCCGGTTGTTGAAACGACTCGACATTCTTAGTTTCTTATGGTATCGCCAGTATTCTGGCTCGTGGTTTTCGTCGTCACATGATGAGACAGACACACTTGAGTCTGTGGAATTTGTGTGCATTACCACCCGCGGAAATATGAGCGAAGGAGACGGTGAAGGACTCGAATAGGAAGTCGATGTTCCTGGGCTGGAGAGCTTCATGACCACTTCCTGAATACCAACTTGCTCCATGTCTGGAAGGTCAGAAAAGTCAGATTCATCGTCATCAGTGGCTGAGAATCTATATTGTAATATGCGGTCTTCTCTGCGGGTTATGTAGGACATGCTTCCTCCGAATAGATTCTGGGTAGAAGGTGGAACATTTACTTTCTCGACCAACACCGGTTCTGCAGCAGGTTTTACGCTGGTTAAAGCTTCACTTCCTATTTCTTCTCTTTTTGTATCGTAATGGTATTTCATATGTCTGTCGAAGACGAATTTCTTGGAGGTCTTGAATAAGCATTCGGTGCAAGTAAATCGTGAGCATGCTCTTGACTTCATATGGCGCTTAAGCACACTATAACGCTCGAAAAGTCGACCGCACTCATTGCAAGCATGTGGCATGCGGTGGGATTCAAGAGTGTGCTTTCTTAGCGCTGCTTTGGATGGGAAGAGTTGAGAGCAGCACACTAGGCACGAGTTGCCTGTTCGATGCACAACCGAGACGTGGCGTTTCAGATTACCTAGCTTGTGCGTCGTATACGAGCAGAGCGAGCAGCAAACCACCTGCTCCTGAGTCGGCATGTGCAGTGTGTCGTTCCCACCGTTGATTCTCATGTCTATAAATAGGTTGATATCAGCAAGGGGCAATATTTGCCACTTACACATTAGAGGAGGTATTTAGGGAGGATTTAGATTTTTTTTTTTTTTACCAACGATCTAGGCGAAAGAAAAACAGAAAAATATATTCTGGGGGTTTGAGGTTAATGTTTTAACCAATTTGGGAAGGTTGGTTAGTTTTGATATGGCACATAAGACACGAGATTTTATTGACCTTTTTTTCATTGACCTTTTGTTTATTTAGGTTGAAGCTAAGGTGGGTTAGGAAGAGGAAGTTGTTTCTTGGATTATATTGTTGTTCAGTTATTTATTTATAATAGTGCTAAGCGGATAAGTCGGCTGTATTATATAAGAGGGATATTTTTTCCCTTCTTGGCAACAGTCATCTTCAGGCTCAAGCCATTCAAGCTGAGAAGCGACTTTCCAGCTTTGATGTTCACTGTCCAGTTTTAGCGGCTTGGGTCTAAAGATGACCCCATGCCAAGAAGGACGGAGATATCGCTATAATAAAATTCCGCTGACTTACCCGTTGCAATGTCACAGTCAGCTTGGGCTGAAGGAATATTTATTTATTTACTAGATTTATTTTGAATTTGTTTATGAATATGCCAGTTATTTCTTGGTAACCATGGCCCATTAGGTTTTTTAACGTTAATCAGTATCAGATTATATCATGAATGAATGAATGAAGGGTTTATTAAAAAAAAAACTAGAATCTTCAATGCCCAGAGGTGAACCTGTAAGGGACTAATTACCCTCAAAACAAAACATCAACAACAACAAAATCTTCGACAAAAATAAAGAAAAGGGAAAGAAAGAAAGAGAGAAAGGAGCTTGACTTACCCGGTCTGGGACGCCGAACCAGAAAAAAAAAAACCTTTTCAACCAGAATCACTAATAACTATCCAAAACAAAAAAAAACAACAAAAAAACAACTTAAACGGCTGAGAATAACGCATCAAATTCATAAACAGCAAAACAATGAACCTTTAACATTCTACGGAATTCCAATAAAACACTACATGACCTTAGCTCAGTTGATAAACCTTCCCATACTAAATATATGCAAAATATAAAAGTAAACACTAGTAAGCACAACATTCCATATAGGCGTAAGTCATAACTATCCATAGCAGTCAGTTAATACGGTATAAGCGCCAACAGACTGGTACGTAAAAATGGTGTTCACAAAGCATTATTATTCTAATTAATTGTGTTGCGCGAGCAACACCTTGGTTTTGTCCTGTTTTTTTTGTTTGTTTTTTTTTCCGAGTACCCCGATTTCAGCTTATTGCTAGAAAGTGGTAAGGGTCTAACCTCTGCGGTTTTTAAGGAAAGTGTGGACCTTAGGCGGGATTGATGAATATGACATTACATTTTGGCAAGCTCCGTAGAGCTCTTGCCTGGGGCCAAAAAGGATGGTTTTTGCTTGTCGTCTAGTCAGAGCCTACGGTGTGTGAAGTAAAGTGAAGTTGTATAGCCTATGTCAGAGAGGGTTATCTGAAGTTGTGCACCCAAGGTTTCGTTTCATCAAACCATGTTTCTGCTTCCGAGTGGAAAGCTCCGTTCTAGCAGGCAAGCAGGTAGACATCAGTTTCAAATTAAAGATGGACTAAAATCTACAAGTGCTAAATATGTGCGGCAGTTCATCGGTCCCACAGCCAATATATCTTCTTTGAGCGATAAACAGAAAAATTCACAGAACCAAAAAAGTGGCATTTTCCCACGGGTCCGAAAGTGCTGCCATCTATTGTTTCTACTCATTGCTGTTCGTGATTTCAGCTGAGTTTATTATTTCATTTTTCGCACTTGGGATTGCGGTAGAGAAATGGTATCAAATGTGCCTCTCAAACTTCAAAAGTTTTCTCTTTGCTAAAGAAATCATAGTTTATCCTTTGCTCCTTTCTAAGTGGTGACGTTAGAAAGTTGGCCTACGGCAAAAAAGTCAACTTTTGAACTAAGACAGATATAATTTTTTTTTTGACGGCATTTGATAGCCCTTGATAAGCAGATCAAAGTATTATGCCATCCATTTTTTGGTACACAAATTCCTTCATGAAATACACCAGTTTGAAAGTTTCAAGGGGTTGACAACTTCAGTTGGAAGGTACACACTGAAAACAAAAAAAGGCCGATACCAATTGTGAGACATGTAGGGGACTTGTAAGCAACAGTCGGAAATTGGCCCATAATCATCTCCGGCAATGAGGGGTTTGCAACTTTTGCTAGTTCGTGTGCCTATTATTTGTTTCCGGTGGATTTGATGGTAAGAACAATTTGGTTCCCAATTGTAAGACATGTAGGGGACTTGTAAGTACTAGTCAGCTGTTAGGCTACAATCATCTTCAGCGATGAGGGGCTTGCAACTTTTGCTAGTTGGTGTACCCATTATTTGTTTCCGGTGAGCTTGATGTATATCACGGGAGAGGGCTTGTAAGTAAGAATCGGTTCACGGGGGGCTAGAAATTGGTGCAGATTGGTGCACATTGTATTCGATTTCTGTAAATCTGACGGTAAGAAAGTTCGTATCGATGGTCGATTACTGTAACCTAGGATTAAGTGTTTACGCAACGGGTACAAACGATAATGTAAAACAATGAGGTAGTTTCGTAATAATTAATAGAGTGTCATCTATGATATTTTGATCCTGAAAAGTTACGGGTAGCTTTATAATACCAACTAGATTATATAAGATGTTGTTCCAAGGTTTCATCCGTCACGATGTCTACGATTGAAAAGGATAAAGTTCAACTGGCTGCAAAGTCAAATTAGTCCCTTCTTCCGATATTCTTTTGTTGTTGTTTTGTTAACGCTGACGAATAGCCTGTGACCATGTGATTACTGACGATTACTGATTTACCCGATAGCGAAGAAACAACCAAAGTGTTGCTCTCGCAACACTTCACGTTGCCCAGGCAACGTAAGTCTAGTTTAAGCCTGTAGAAGACGGAGTTAGAAAAAAAAAAGAAAAAAAGAAACAACAAAAACATTTACAAAAAACATAATGATTCAACACTAGCCTAGATTCTTCTTAAAAAAATCTACGATTTTATGGCATTTGCGAAATTCGAGTGCCATATAACGATCGTACCGTTCACGCTCGTTTAGTGGTCTGTCTTCTGTCCAACTTTTGCTACACTCTCAGAAGTTTCATAATAGAGAGCACAAGCCTTGTGAGGCACAAGGATGCGCGGTTTCAGCAGACAGCACTTGGAATGTTATACTTTACTTGACTTGCTTTATTTGCTACTAATTATAAAATAAACTATATAAGCACACAACCGCCCGGTGAAGGCTCAAACAGCCTGATGATGGACGGCTGCAATCCTCGGACTCTCGACCTTAAACAAATTTCATTAAAAAAGAAAGAAAGAAAGGACAATACGCTGTCGCGACAAAGCTTATGCCGGAAATGTTATGCCTAACAAGTATGCCAGGAAGAGCTGAAAAACTGCAAAAAAGCGTCTGCTGACGTTTTTATTTGTCGTCATGATATCGGGAAATTCAGCAGATGCTTTTTGGCGGTTTTTCGGCTCTTCCTGGCAATGCTTGTTATGCACAATACTTCATGTGCAACGTTTGTCGCAACAACAGATAATATTCCATGTGTTGTCTGTTGAGTTTTGTCACTGGAAACCACACATCCTTGTGTTGTCTGTTATGAAAATTCTGACAGTGTTGTAAGGGCACTTCCACATAAGCTAGGACGCTCAAGCATTGGTATGCCTATAAAGGACCCGACACTATGCTTCCAGAATCCTTCCTTTACCGGACCCGATCATCTATGGGAAGAGGAAGCAGCAGGAGGGAAATTCTAAAGGTGGCTTCACACTGACTTAAGACCCCTTTCACATGGAGTACTTAGGCCTCTTAAGTGTACTTTATGCGTCCACTTAACTTAAGAAATCTAACTTAACTTTAGTATTATAGTACTTATAGATTTTAGTCCATCTTCAATTTGAAACTGGTGCCTGCCTGCTTGCCTACTAGAACGGAGCTTTCCACTCGAAAGAAGAAACATGGTTTGATGAAACAAAAGCTTGGCTGCACAACTTCAGATACTCCTCTCTGACATAGGCTATACGACTCCACTTCACTTCGCACACCATAGGCTCTGGCTCGAGGACAAGCAAAAACCACCCTTTTTGGCCCCAGGCAAGAGTTCTGCGGAGCTTTCCAAAATGTAATGTCATATTCATCAATCCGGCCTGAGGTCCACACTTTCCGTAAAAACAGCACAGGTTAGACCCTTACCAGTTTCCAGGAAATAACTGAAATCGGCAGCATAGGAAAAAAACAAAAAAAAACAGGACAAAACCAAAGTGTTGCTCTCGCAACACAATAAGAAATGGGGGATATATACAATCTTAATAAAAACTTGATTGTTATTTATTTATTCTTAAGTTTCTTATGAGAATTCGGGAAAGCTGTTTTATTTTATTTTATCCACGTGGATCTGTCGTACTATTTCTCTGTGATGATTACTGATAATTAAGCAAAATACGGACATACATAGACCAATCTCGCTTAGAGCGCTGAACTGTTATAAGATCAATTGCTGTACCGTTAATTGATGATTCACCTACCAGGAATAATCGGTTGATCCTGGTTGATCGCGGAAAGGTTGCTGCTTAACCAAGGCATCTTCGAACACAGAGGCGGCATGAAAAATACTGACACGTCCCCAAACTTTGTTCACTAAATGTCGAAGCTGAGGCGAACGTGACAGTTCAAGTGTCAAGGGTTAGTTCTGACAGAGCGATAAGATCTGAGTGACCGCTGGTGAAATCGTCTAAGAGGAATTTCTGTCAAAACATCCTCTACCAGCAACAGATGTGTAACATCCTTCGAAACATAGGATGTTTTTGGCCAAGAACAAGTGGTAGTATCGAGAAACAGATGCCACAGCTCTTGCGGTGGATATGTAAGCTTTCGCATCAGACGAACCTACCCTTTGTCAGAGTCCCTACTGTGATCCATCTGTGGATCAACATCATCTGAACATTTTCTCTTACACCTATCTTTCATTCGAATCTGAGCATTTTTTTGGAACTTCCGGAAACTCTCCCCCCACCCACCGTGGTCGGATCCGGTTCGAACCCTATAATATTAGGGCATATGATCTCTCTACATTCCAAGTTTCATTCAAATCACTCCAACTGTTTGACCCTTATACGAGCCACAACATTTCCGGGACTCCCCTTCCGACTCCCCCACTGTGGCTGAACACGACTCGGAAACATAAACTTCGCTTCTCTTCTTCCCGTCCATCAAGTTTGACTGGAATCGGAGCATAGCCTATCAGCAAATTTCCGGTTCCCGCTTCACCCCCCCCCCCACCTTGGCCGGATCCGCTCCAGACGCCAAATAACAAAATATCAAGGTCGCATAAATTCGGTACTCTCCAACTTGCATCTCATTCTGTCCATCCGTTTGGTTTCAACTAATCAATCAACCAATCGTTTATTTATACCAAATTATCCATTGGATAGCATAGGCTGGATATAGGCTGGATAGGCTTTTACGCATGTCATAAAGTTTCCGCATCCCCTCGAACTCCCCCAACCGTGGCCACATGTGGTTCGGACACATCTTTTGCTTGTCTGTGTCATCACTTCCCATCACCCATAAAATTTCATTCGAATCTGACCACCCATTCGCAACTTACGGAAGTCCATGATTTCCGGATTCCCCTTCCCTCAACTCCCCCAAAGATGGTCGGATAAGGGAACACAAGTTTTCCTAGGGTATTGTGTCGGGTCCTTAAATCATTAATATGCCCGCATAGTTTCATCATCCTTAGAACATCTAGAACTATCCTAACTGGCGATCACCGGAACTTCGGAAAAAAAACTCCAAGTCCTCCACAGAGCCCCGTTACGGTCTGGTTCTGTCAATTACGTATCTAGGGCTAATGGTTGTTCTTCCCACCAAGTTCCATTTCAATCCTCGACTCTAAGCGTTTCACGAGATTTCTGGTGCTCCCCTTCGATTCCCCCCACATGAATCGGATCCGATCAGGATTTGACGGGAATATCAGAGACGATAGCTCTTTCTACTTGCCAAGTTTCATTCAATTCCGATCACCCGTTCAAAGTTATGCATGTCACTAGATTCCAGGGTCCCCATCTCTCCACTCCCCCCATGATGGTCGGATCGGGGAAACGACTATTCTCAAGTCAGTCTATTAGGGTCCCTGATACGGCTTCAAAGTTTCATCGTCCTAGCACATCAGGAAGTACCGAACTCGCGGGATCACCAGAATTCCGGATCCCCCCTCCCCCGATTCCCCCACAGTGCCCGAATCTGGTCCGGTATTGTCAACGATGTATCTAGGAATTCCCACCTGGTTTCATCCCGATCCTTCCACTTTAAGCGTTTCCCAAGATTGCCGGTTCCCCCCTCAAGCTCCCCCCAAAGTTACCGGATCCGGTCCGGATTTGAATTAGGTCGTCTGAGACTGGGAGTCTTCTCCAAATATCAAGTTTCATTAAGATCCGATCACCCGTTCAAAAGTTGTAAATATCTCAAGATTCCGGATTCCCCCTCCCTCCACTCCCACCACGATGCTCGGATCGGGGAAATGACTATTTCCAAACTCAGTCTTTTGGGGGCCCTGATGTTCCTGCCAAGTTTCATCGTCCTAGCTCATGTGGAAGTGCCCGAACTAGTGAAACCCGTACCGACAGACAGACCGACGGACGGATAGAAATCGGACAGAATATCGCTATATGACACTTTGTCGAAGGGCAAGTGCCATAAAAACCAACTGTTTTGATGAAAAATTGACTGATTTTCAGAAAAAAAACCGTTTTCATGAAAAAATCAACTGTTTTTACGAAAAATCTCGGTGCTTCGCGCCGACTCGGTTATATTTACCGACTGGCTGATAAAATTGGGGGGGAGGGTCGTCCCCCCACTACCCCATACATAACGCCCCTGTGTCGGACACCCCAGTTTCCGGAATCTGGATGGTGCCGTAGAGACAACACGTTAAGTAATGCAGAGATACTTGAGAAAAAATAAACAAGTGCGCAAGCGCTCAGACGTGGAGTGTAAAAGTACAATGTTTATCACATTTTATATGAAAACAGCGTTAGACCCAAGACATTTCACATCCCCAATAACCAAACAAGTATTTAAATAACCTAATTTGAAATCATCCCACATTGAAAGCTTTAAATGTCAACAAACCGCAAGTATAAATCCAAAGAAATCTTGAAGATCTTGCAAGAACAGTTTGAGTTCTTGCCTTGCCAGCCAGTCCGTCCCTTTAAACATCTTTTCCATTAGCAAGGTAATGCCAAGTGCAATAAACCAAATGATCGTAACAGCCTAATACCCCAAAACATATATACCGTCAAACCGGACAAAACCGTCCGGTTTCCATCTATTCATAAAATATCACGTTTAGGTTGACATGGGTGAGGACCAAACAGAGCTGAACGCCTAATGGCAAAATGATCCTGACTAGTATCTGCAGCCTCAGAGCTCAGTAAAAACATTCAAAGGATCTCTGCGAGAACTAGGACGACACTTCAAAGTGAACTCGAGCGTTTGTTCCGGTTTGCCAGAAATATCTGAGCCGGTTCTACCATCAAAACGGTAGTTATGAGAGGAAAACCAACCGCGAGGTGACACTGTCCAAAATAATCAAATTCGGTCTAGCAACCATTAGAGACCCGACCAGATTGTATTGGAAATCGTCACTTTCCGGATCCGACCATTCTGGGGGAAGTGGAGGAACGGAGAATCCGGAAACTTTAGTCATGCATAACTTTTGAACGGGTCATCAGGTCTGAATGAAAATCGATAAGTGGCAAGATTAGAGTAGGCTCAGATGTTCTATTTCAACCCCGGAACGTATCCGGTGACTATAGGGGGGGGGGGTCACCAAAAATATCGTACAGTGCTTATAATGGAGGTATCGTGACCGGACCTTTGTGGGAAGAAAAAGCAAGAGCCCTAGACAATTGTTCATAGAACTGGACTGGATCCAGGCACTATGGGGGAGTTGGAAGGGGGGGGGGCGGAAACTTTGTGACATGCATAAGTTTGGAACGAGTGATCTGATTGTGATGGAAACTGAAGAACCCGCCTTAACATATTAACCGCACAGCGTACGAAATGCTTTTAACCAAACGATACATTTTTATGGTCCCCAAGGGCCCATGATCATTTGTGCCTCAAGGTCTTTGCATACAAATGAATTTCCAGCCCCCTTAAAGTGCTAATCTTAACCGCAAAGTGAAACAAAACTTTTGACCAAACGATACACATTCATGATCCCCAAGGGCCCATGATCATGTGTCTCAAGGTGTTTCAAGGGTTCTGATTACAAATATATTTCTAGCCTCCTTGAAGTGGGCATCTTAACCACAAGGTGCACAAAATAATTTAACCCAAAGATACATTCTTATGTTTCTTTATGAGACATCCGTCCTTTAAAGCGCACACCTTAGCTGATAAACATGCTTACTATCCATGCAAGTGCCGTATGAGCTTTTTTCGTTTTTTTTTTTGGTAAGGTCATAGATTCCGTTTCATTTCAGTCTTGCACCAAAAAGGTAGTGCTTGTAGTCTTTGGTCACTAACACCCCTGTTCAGAGCCTGGTTATCATATCTACTACTCAGCAATGGAATGTAACAGTAGCAGCAAAGCCATGATTTCGGTTGGTGGTGGCAGGTAGGGCACAGCAAGGCCGAAGCTACATCCCATTTCTTGCCCTTTCAGGGCCCTCTCGAATATCTTTTTCTGATACCACGGGAATAGCGTTTTTTTTTCTACAATTAAGATGCGGTGTGTAATACTGTCGCATTGATTTCTCAGTTTCACATTGAACATTTACAGATTCCACCGGCTGAAAATGCCGCAGACTTGGACGCCATTGCAGCTGGTAGGCTACCGCAACAATCGGAACATGGAGGAAATTGACAGGTCCGTATTATTTTCTTTTGAACCTTTACGGCTATTAAACAATCTGTACAACTACCCTTCTACTTATACAATATATTTACCAAGGAAGCCTAAATATTTGTCAATAAAAAACAAGACCAAAGGTTCCGACGGGATCCCAAAAATTCAATATTGGATCCAGGCAATTAGGTTTTGTCTTCGCCAGATCCAGTCTTCGCCAGATCCAGTCTTTTTCCAGATCCAGTCAATTGACGTAAAAGCAATGGGAGAAATAGTGGATCTATATTAGGAGCACTACATTTTCTTTAATGAATTTCTATAATTCGATACTTGTAGACAAGCAAGGATGCAAAAGCCATATTTTGTCTGAGAATGGATAGAGTACTAAGACTGTATTCCTTCCACTTTCTAATCTAGACGTAATTGCTACGGCGGATCTCGTAGTGTCGCAACAACATAGAGTTCAATTATTATTATTACTCTTTAATTCAGCCAAAAGCCATATACACAACGAAAAACACAACAACAACAAAAATAAATACAAGAAAAAAAAAATCAAATCTCAGGTACGAGCAAGTAGATTGCGCCATACCGGCAAATGAAGCATGACAGGAGAGCAAGAATATTTTATGAGAACATTCTCGCTATATCAAAGTTTTACAATGTTCAATGTTTTACAGTTACTTCTTAGCACTCATGCGAAACTGGGATGTGCCACGCCCCCACACTGCAACTTCCGGCTTCAGTACAAGGCATACGGTTCGATGCAGTTTTCCAGAGCATCAAGGGCATAATTAGTATGTGACTAATTGTAGTATCCTTCAGGCCACACCACCTATCGCCGCACCACCTACCAACATCTCATCGGCAACCAGCGACCCTGAACCATGTTAAGTGGCTACCTGGCCAAGACCATCAAGGAAGCATAACAAATAATCTAACATTCGAAGATATAGGACTTTGGACTTCAAGACTGGATTATCGGCGTTTGGTAACTATTATGAACCTGTATATTGTAATAAACGTTAAGTTGACTCTTTCTTGTTTGTACAATCCCATTTTTGTAAGATACTTTTATTAGAAATGAGAGCTTGAAGGCTTGCAAGGTTTGAACACAAAAACGAAGTCTCGCATGCTATAGGTCGGTTTTGACGCTTTGGGCAAACATCAACCAATAGAATGAAATATTCGTTTTTGGAGAACAAGTTTGAAGCCTTCAAGCTCGCATTTCTGATGAAACTTCTCTACAAAAATGCGATTTTACAATCAGAAAAGAGTCAGAATAACTTTTTCGGCCATCTACAGGTTCAGAACAACCAACCCCGATAATACAGTCTCAAAGTCTACAGTACTATACGATACGACACAAAGTTAAATTATTTTGTGTATGACCCTTTCCGTTTTCGTCGGATAGGCTGCAATATCTTTATGTGTATTCATTCTTGGTCTCCACTCCCGTTATTCAAACTGGAATCAAGTCAGTCCTTACAACTGTCGTGCACATTTTTGAATAAAAAATATTGTGGGGTCAGAAATCGAATTCTCGAGATTAAAATCAAAAGTCCTAGAACGCTCTTCGGAAAGCCATATGCTTGAACTGACTGTTTTTTTTTCTTATTCTCTGTGTGCTTCATTTTTACCATCTGTAATATATATATATTTATTTATATATATGTAACAATATACTCTCGTTCAGACTAGCTTGATATTTGTTGTATTTTTGTGTCTTTTTCTGTTTTACATCGTTGATGTAAAGTTAATAATAATAATAATAATAATTTATTATTGCCCACTTCTAACAAAAAAGATAAAGCGGAGTATATGACAAAGAGAAAAAAAACACTAGATAAGAAAGAAAAATCACAACTTAACTCAATAAGTATAAATAATATGTGTCAGGACTGACTCGTATGAATATTCGAAAGCTCTGCGACAAGACCGTGACTCTATCTCAGGACAGTTTTGGCTAGGTTCAACAATACTGAACCGACAGCTAATTTGCCTGTTTGATTCCCACAAAGGGAGAAGCAGTAGGAACTTTGCGAGTTTGTAGTACTGCGTTCGCACCTTTCTTTTTTCAGTTACACCGAGCCAATCCCAATGGGGGGAGATATATAATACATGAGGCAGAACGAGAGCATTAAACAACCGGCTAAGAATATGGCGGTTTGCACTATTTCTAAGAGAAACTGTTTTCCGTAACCAGCACACATATTTATGCACACATTTCGCACAAGGAGGCCGCGATTAGCTCTGCTATCTGTACCATATTCGATACCTAAGTACCGAAGGGATTTCGATTGCTTAATCGCTGTCTCCCTGTGCATTGTAAATCATGAACTCGCTTTTCGAGATGTTAACGGACAGTCCTATCTCAGCGTACAACTGAACCACGAGCGTAAGGTTAGCCTGCAACGATGAAAGTGAATGACTCAGCAGCAACAAGTCGTCCGCGTAAGATACAAAGCTAATGTCCACACCGTCAAGACTCAGTCCCTCTTTCAGATGTTTAGTTGCCGTGTAAACTGTACAATTAAAAATGATAGGGCTGAAGACCGAACCTTGTCTTACACCTTTACGCAGAGCAATCGGCTGCGACAGTTTAGTCCCAGTTACAACTTGAATGAAGCTATTATCATACCAATTTCGAAGTACAAGAACTATACATGGGTCAACACCGGAGCGTACCAGCGACCAAAGAAAATGGGGGTGGAGAACAGAGTCAAATGCAGCGGCTGTATCTACACTGCACATATACAAAGAAGAACGACTATTATCGTAATGTCGCAATACTTTCCGCAACAGTCTATGCGCAGTAGCACACCCAAATCTAGGCCTGAACCCAAGTTGCTTTTCACCTATGATACATTTACCAGCTACAAACGGCAGTAGAAATCGCTCAAACAGTTTACTAAGTACAGAAGACACTGAAATAGGCCGGTAAGATTTGCATTTCGATTTTTCACCTTTCTTTTTGTATATATTTGAAGTTCTGCTACCAAAAAAATTCGCGTGTACCAAACTAAGGTTAAGACACATTTGAAAAAGAAGCGCAATATATTCAAAGAGGAGGGGCGAACCGAGTTAAAAATGTTCTACTCGTGCTCCATCAAGCCCTGCTGACTTGCCAGATTTGAGACGCTTAACTAAAAGTGCGATTGTTCCACTATTGACACAAATGGGGCTCCTATAATTTTTGTAATAACCAATCTCGCAATTAAGCACGTTTTCCCATTTTCCGTGTTTGGACTCGTCACGGGTCTCAAAAATACTTCTATAATGCGCACACCACTCACTTTCGGTAATTGAACAGTCCGTGATATTTTTTTTCGATCCCTCAAGTTCCTTATACAGCTGCCAAAGTTTCTTCGGGTCCTTGGCCATCTCGTTAGAACGCGTTTCAGTAGCACTTATATGGGCTTCCTCCACTAGACGAGTGTAATTTTTCGTCGAGTCACGAAAGCACCGAAAAGATTGTCATTCTCGTTGCTTACCACAATCAACCCAAATTCTGTAAAACAGTTTAGATTTTTTCCTAGCGGCCTTTACGTGAGGATCGTCCCATCCGGATTTTCGATTCCCTCTTCGGACACGAGAGCGGGGTACGGAACTTTTATGAGCGAAGTTCATGGCATGTATTATTTCCGTTGCGAATATGTTTAAAGCTGTCACATCTTTCTCACAATTTGCTGCTAGAAGCTGGAATGGCACACGTATTTTTTGGAGGGTCTGGTTCAGGTAAAACTGGTAGCTATCGGGGTCGGTCTTTTTCCACTCGTCTACAAAATAGTACTTATTTTTGTCAGTGGTTTTACTCGCTAGCTTAGGAGCCTGTAGCACAAGGCCTAGATGGACACTATGGGCGGGTTCGTCATCCACAACAACCATACGCTCCAGCCAATCCAAGTTGGCGAAGAAGTGGTCCAGGTTCGAAGTTGATCCGGAAGGCAAGTCACCGCTTTCAGGACTAGAGTTAAAATCACCACACACAATTAATCTCTCCGATTGGTGTTTTTTCAGTGATTTGCTAAGCTTGGAGCAGGCTTGCTGGAACTTCCGCGCTGACGCTACAGTCCGATAGTTCGTT
The DNA here is from genome assembly GCA_023053555.1 of Branchinecta lindahli. Taxonomy (NCBI): domain Eukaryota; kingdom Metazoa; phylum Arthropoda; class Branchiopoda; order Anostraca; family Branchinectidae; genus Branchinecta; species Branchinecta lindahli. The sequence goes on from JAKZAO010000004.1 coordinate 27,753,464, forward strand.
GGCAGATATACCGTACAAAGCGTGAAGGAGGGGCTGCAGTTAATTTTCACGCATAAGAAGTAGTCGCTAGAATCAAGCAGCGTGCAACTGAGAGAGGAGTCAGCAACGATACCGATGCCACCACTTGGTCTACCAAGACTCGAGGTTCTTTTAGCACTCTGGAAATAATACTGTTTATCTGGAAGCCGCCGGAATACGCTAAGATTCTCCTCGGTTAAGAGGTGCTCTTGGAAGCATGCGATAGAGTGCTCACTGATGCACTTATAAAGAAAATCTAGTTTATGTGCGGAATGGCCGTATATATTTCGACAGTATATAGAGAGGCGGTCACTCATTTGTTTGATTTGAGCTTTTCTACAACGTACTTGCATTTCAGACTAAATGCTGTATGCTTGTCTCCGCACCTGGCACACTTTACAAAGATAGCTTTGCAGGGATTATCTTTGGTTGACTCATGGTTGCCGGCACATATAGCACACTCCGATTCGTCGCACGGACAGTCTTTGCGATGTCATCTAGTCCCTGGCACTTGAAGCATCTTGAGGGAAGCTTCACGAAGGAACCAAGTCTCACGAGAGTGTACCCGATAGTAATACCATTCTTCATAGCATGATCGAAGGCCCGTTTGTCGGAAAACACAATCTTCACAGCGTTGCTCTTCCCCAGACGCATAACCTCAGTCACGCCAGTAGCTGCAATTTTCAGCTCTTCAACTGAAACATCAGCTGGGATTGCATTGGCGATAGCAGTGAAAGTTGGTTTCTGCAGCTCGATACTGCACTGAGGGAGCCCTTGCTGAAGAGCTGAGACCAGGTCCTCTGCCTGTGAATTAGCGCTAGGGACGACTACGAGAGAATCCTTTTGGGTAAAAACTTGCTTAATTTTTCCACAACCGCCGTGGGAGTCTAGGAAACGTTTCTGTTGAATAGGCGAACCAAGGCATTCTTTCGGCGACTTACGGATCACCACAGACACCGGGTTGGCTTCCAGCAAGGTGGGCCTTTCTGCTGCGGCACCACCGGCGGTCTTGGAAATTTTGTTAACACAGGCATCCATAGTTTCGCAAACTTCATTTACCTTGCACACTAAGGCGGTATAGGCATCATAGGGAACAGCCGGAACCTCTTTTGGATCACAGATCGTAAAACGGAAACGGGAACCTTCTTTCTTCTCGCTGTCCTTAAGCCCATCGTAAATATCTTCCACAGTCAAATTGTTCCCGCTTGCGGCTCGCCTCTCTTTACGGTTCGTATCGACTTTATCGAAAAAAAAATTTATAAGCCAGCACAATAGCATCCTTGTTGAAAAATTTGACTGTTGAGTTGATCACCGCTTCCTTCGGAAACTCACTTTGCTTGGTGGCTCTTTGCAAAAAATTCAGCACCGGACAGTAAACGTACGACGCGGTCTTATCACTTGTTTGCCCTTGAGCCATAGCTAGTCCATTTCATTCCACTACGATGTGCACTGAATGAGAGTCAGACGCAGACGCAGACTAAGTTGATTTGTGAAAGGTACTATAGAAACTCGTCAGTTTTCAGCCCAAGGTGACTGCGAATCATAGTTACGTCATCTGATTTTGTTCTAGCGAAAGTTAGTATATAAAATATATATTATAAATATAAACATATTATATATATATTAATGTATATAAAATATATATATTCTAGCCCAAGCTAGAGAAAGTTTGTAACATTTGTAATATTTTTTTTTTTTTTATCACAGATTTGTTAGCCTGAAAGACAATTCCAAATAAGAGCTGAAATATCACTAGAAAAAATCCGCTGGCGTATTATTTACCGCAATCAACCCCAAGTCGTCGGTATCATGATATATAGCTATATGCTCCTGTCTTCGTAAATTTGAAAATGATATAGCGCGGAGATCCTTTATTTTGTGCTATAATTAACTAGATTTGTGAAGTGCATTTTTTTTTCTATTTATTTGTCTGTTTGCATTGCTGATGGTCCGTAAAGTTGATTTTTGAAAAATGCTTTAGAAACTCGTCATTATCATGAAAAATAGCTTTCCTGACCCAACACCTTCTTCCTACAAGTCTATAGGACCCCAGTATCCATGCCTCCAACTCTTCTACGATCGTGTCATTTCAATGAGAGGTCTACACATACTGCATCTGTATTAGATTCGTCATAATTGATGTTTTTAACGTTAGAATAGTTGCAGATAAATAAATAGTTTCTTAAGGGCGCTCAGTGAAGGGCGCGCACTTGTGCCAACAGGCAAAAATGTCATGTAAAGATCGAGATAGTACGTATGTAGTATCGGTGATTCCGAGTTCATGAGTGCCAGATTAGGAATGACGGTGAAAAATATGCAAGTGCATAGTAGCCAGAGCAAGACCAATTGGGAATAAGGGATTCCCACTCCATGCAGTCGAACAGGAGGGTTAGGAAAGAAGGGGGAATCGGAACCTTGGGAGATAGAGGATATGTAAGGGAAGAGGGATTCCGAACGATGACGGAGTTACATAAAGCCAACGGAAACAGTAGTATTTCAAAATTCATCAGGCTACGTTAATAAAAGTAATTAAGCAAGTAATTTATTTGTAACCAGCCATTTCGAAAAAGCGGAGTAAATGAAAGAAAATAAATATAACATGTAAAAACACAGAAAAAGACACTAATTTTCAATCTTCAGCAAGGAAGCAGTGTAGAAGGTCGTGCGCTGGTTGGGCTCTGTTGTGAATAATCTTTGATAGCGACGAGGAAACATCCAAAAGGGTAATACTTGCATCTTGAATTTTGGGGAGCACCGCGCTGTGCGAGGCTTCGAAGTCCTCCAAGTCCACCAAACTAGCCACAACCAAACGGTCTGGTGTGTTAGATTCAATCTGAAGAGATTGCTTAACCCTTCAAAACGTATACATACAAACGGGTGTGTGTATGTGTGGGGGGGGGGTAGATAAATTGCCTGTGGGTACCTTATGTGATGAGGAATAAAAATGGGTAATTACGGGTCGAGTCAAATGTTAATTTTTGCCTTAAACAACGATAAATATTATCATTTTGTTGTATTTTATCTTGTTCCCTGGGTCGGATGTCAGGGCCAAAAACCAGAGAAAACAGGCAAACGGGTGGTATGTAGAGAACGTTGGGTGTTTTGGGGATATTTTAAACAGGTGTATAAACTGTTAATACAGGTAATAAATGCTCTGTGTTGATTAGGCTGGCACTAAATTGCACTGTTGAGAAGTGCTTTAAGGTCTCAGCCAAAAATAATGGGAAATTGATGAGGTTTCTTTTTTCTTTTCTTTTTTTTACTCCGTGTGCTTTAGTTGGGGTTATGTTGGCAACTTGGGTGGCTTTGAATCTGAAGAGGACCCTTGCCAAGAAGGGCCGAAATATAGCCCTAGTAGAATTCAACTGACGTATCCGTTTTGCGCTGTCATATATGATTCGCAGTCAGCTTGGGCTGGAGGAATATTTATTTGGGTTGTTCTTTATTCGAAAAAACTTCATGATTGGGCCAGCAAATAAGGGTGTGTTGAGTGCTTTAAGGCCGTTTTTATAAGCATTAAAAATGCAAAATGCAATATACTCATTAATATATTGTTCAATATCTTTATTGGACTGAATCAAGAACAACACTAGTTGCGTTTTTTGCCTTCATCCAGTTAACCGACCTACAAGATTTCCCACTATAAGTCGTTTTCTTCCTTCGGTTAACCGACCTAAGTTTTTATAAGCCGTTTTTTTTTTTGCTCCGTTCGCCGGTCGGTTAACCGACCTGTGGACTGAGGCGGGAGCTCCATCCAACCGACCTACGCTCTTGGCACGGCGCGAAATTCAAAATTCTCATGGGAGAGATAGGCGCCGGCGACGGGAAGACGCCATCTTTTCTTATAAGCCGTTTTTTTCAGCTCAGTCGAACCAACCGGCGAGACGAAAAAACGGTCACTAGTGTCAAATAGGTCGGTTAACCGACCTACGGAGAAAAGGCAAAAAACGCAACTACTGACTGCTGGCAACCCACAGGGCAGGGGGCGAATGGCCACCGGCCGTTACAACCCGATCTACATCGATCGATAATCGAATGATGCGGCGGTACAACCGTTTACTGAAGAAATAATACACTGCACCTCTCGCGCCCTAACAATATACAAATCATGGCCTGCAAAAGTCAGGCTTTTTCTTATCACGAGCTGATCGCCTCAGCGGTATTTCAGATGGCTCATTAGACATATCAGGAGGGAGGGGAAGGTGACTAGGGAGGGAATCTGAAGAAGGATTTGGACTTCCACTCAATGCGGAAAATGCCCAATCTTCTTTTTCCGAACCGCGTTTTGCCCTGATTTGGTACAAGTTACGTTTCCAAATTTTGTCGCTCACTTTCACCAAATATACAACACTATATTCGTTTATATTTTTCCTTCAACCCATTCTCCTTTCTTTCCTCCTTTAAAATCCAACGTGTACACAATTTGGCCTACTTTGAAAACGCGACGTGGTTTTTCACTACCTTTTTCTCTGCGCGGATCTTTTTCTTTTAGCAGGTCAAGGCGCGTGCGTAAATTTCTTCCCATAAAAAACTCGGACGGCGTTTTCCCACATTCCAAAGGGGTAGTCCTATACGAGAGAAGAATCCGGGCCATTTTTTGGTATATGGGAATCTTTTCATTTTGGAGAGTATGTTTTACACCATTTTCATTCATGAATACCCGAAATTACGCTGACGTAAACTGCGGACCATTGTCACTGACGATTTCCTTACAAATCCTGTACATAGAAAATGCAAATCGCAACGCGTCAATGACCTTTTCTGACGTAACATGTGACAATCTGTAAACGTCTATCCATTTCGAATATGAATCTTCTAGAACGAGAAAATTCATGCTTTCCATGGGACCGGCTAAATCGATATGAACTTTTTCCCATGGCGTTATAGTTCTAGGCCAACTCTGAACGAGATGTGGCGGCCTAGGCACTAGAGGAACGCAACCTGCGCAATTTGATACGAAGTTCTCAATATCCGTATCGATTCGAGGCCAATGTTACGTTATACCCGTGCCGCGATACGCGCTTCCGTTCGGGTCTCTTCTTGACCCTATCTCCGAGCGGTACTCTCCGAAGGAATAGGTTCGAATCTGTGGAGGGGGAAGTTCGGACGGTTGTCCTAGGTTCTACATTCGGTAATCCCTGTCTAGAAAGTACACTTACATTTATTGATGAACTCGATCATTATTTACATCTTTTCTAGCACTGATTATGTTCCAACTCCTCCAAAGATGATCCTGACTAAAACTGCATCTAATTCACTAAGTGTGACGAAGACTGACTATCGTCGATGAAGAGTTGATTAAGAGCCCCGCGAGTCCCAACTACTGGCTTATATATTTCCTTGATCCCGGATATGCTTACTATCTTAATTCTTGAAACATTTAGCAATCTTGCTAAGTGCGTGAACCCAATATTGCTTACCTTGGTTCATGAAACATTTAGCAATCTTGCTAGATTCGCGAGACTCTAATTCTATACTCGTCATCTCGTGGTGACGTGTGCAGAGGGAGTTGTGACTCGCAGGTTTACATTCTAGTGTTACGATTATTCACTGAACGAATTTAAACCTAAATTAACATTCGTTACACCAAAAAACGTGATTTCCCGCTAACGCTTTCATTTTCACCATTCCCGGGTGTCCATAATGGAGCTTTTTCAAAACTGCGTTTCTATGCGCACCGGGAATAATAACGCGAACACCTCGAAACAAAACACTTCTTTCTACTGTAAGTTCCGACTCGAATCTGTGAAACGACAAAAGCTCGGGCGAAAGACCATCTTTCGAAGACCAACCGTTAACAGTGAACTGTCTCACTTTACTCAAAACCGGGCAGGTGTTTGTCGCTTCGACAATGTCGGCAAATTTCACGGGTAGCGCGCTAATTTGCTTTAAGTGAAGGGCCAAACCTTCAATACCAGATTCTTCAACGTTCTGGTTTACCAAACGCGAAAACGCATCAGCGTTGCAATGCTTTCAGCTAGGACGAAACTTTATCTCATAACTGTACGCTGAGAGCTGTAAAGCCCATCTCTGGATCCGAGAAGTGCTCATAACAGGCAGACTCGCGTGTTCACCGAACAAAAGCGAAAGCTGTTTGTTGTCGGTGAGGAGGGTGAACTTTTTCCCAAACAAATAAACATGAAACTTTTTCAACGCGAAAATAATACTCAGTGCTTCGCGTTCAATCTGAGAGTAGTTTTTCTCGGCTTGCGATAACGAACGTGACTTGAATTGTACAGGCCTTTCGGTACCGTCGGGCATGACATGCGAAATCACAGAAACCAAACCATAAGGCGACGCATCGCACGCTAATACAACAGGTAAAGAAACGTCATAGTGCACTAATACGCTACTAGAGGTTAAAACATTTTTTAACTCTTCGAACGCTTTCCGACATTCTTCATCCCAAACAAATTTGACGTTTTTGCATCGTAGCTAACATAGCAAATACGCTATTTCTGACATTCGCGACACAAACTTACGGTAATAATTCACGAGACCGCAAAACGAAACTTCTTGAATCGACTTCGATTTCGATGGGGAAGGCTTGATACCCTCTTTACTCACTACATACCCGAAATATTCGACGCTTGGTGCTAGAAAGGTACACTTGTCTTTCCGAAACTTCAGATTCGCAGCACGGAAATGTTCGAACACGGCTTTCAAATTTTCTAAGTGGTTTTCCCGACCTTTCCCACTCACGATAATGTCGTCCCACACGTGCGCAACGAATGGTAACCCTTCTAGAACTTTTTTGATCATTTCCTGAAAAATGGCACTGGATGAGGAAACTCAAAATGGTAACCTTTTGACTTTATAAAGTCCGTTTTGGGTGTTAATCGTGCAAACCTCTTGTGATTCATCTTCTAACTCAAGTTGGGTAAATGCTAGTGGCATATCCAACTTGGAAAATTCCGTTCCCCCATTCAATTTCATCAACGCTTCTTCGGGGCTGATAATGGGGTGTTGGTGCCCTTTGACCGCTTTATTTACGGTCACCTTGTAATCGCCACACAATCTCACTTTCCCATCAGATTTCAAAACAGGCACCACTGGCGTTCAGTTCAGTTCAGTTCAGTTCAGTTTATTTCATAAAAATAATAAGCACCATTAACTCATTATGACCCCACCATAAGGCCTAACATAAGGCCTGGCAATGGGCGCCGCTTACTCTTTATTCATATAATCTTAAGGGAAACGAACCAAACAAGTCTACAAAAATAATGATAGAAAAAAAGAATAAAGACATGACAAACTGTCAAGAAAATCCGTTGACGGGCGATCCTTCGTCAACAAAGCGCTTTTGCCCCCCCCCCAAAAAAAAGGAAAAAAAAATAAAGGAAGGAAGTTATGTTTTTGACAAGAAAAAGGACTTGGCCTGTGACTTGAAAGCTGAAAGGGTAGACGCAATCCTTACCTCATCAGGTATTGAATTCCACACTCCCGGAGCAAAGTGTTTAATTATGAAAGAAGCTCTAGTTGTTTTACGTGGGGCACTCTCCAACTGCCTGGCATTCCGAGTAGAATACTCGGGGAAATCCCGATTTTGCGAAAACAAATTCTGAAAAGATGAATTCAAATGATCATTAAAATACTTATAAGTAAAAACTGCAACTTGGTAGTCTCTAATTGTGGAGACATCCTTTATTTTATTAGAACTAAAACGCTCACTTTGATTCTTATGGGGGTCATGTGACGTGATTGCCCGGATCGCACTGTTCTGTAGATTTTGAACTTTCTTATAACAAGATACAAAATTGCTAGCCCACACGGAGCATCCATAAATCAAATAAGGATGAAAAATGGCATAGTATATCATTCGTAGAATTTTAGGTGATGCAGTGTTTTTAACTCTTCTTTTCACTCCAAGAGACCGAGAAAGTTTGGACGACAGAACATCAGCGTGCTCTTTCCATGACAAATTCTCATCTAGTAGAAAACCAAGGTATTTAATGGATTGTACTCTTTTGATCACTGAAGTACCCACCATAACTTGATTAGGGCTTGTTTGGGATAAAGTTCTCGAGAATACCATATAATTTATTTTTAGAAAATTCAGGGTTAGTAGGTGAGAATTAGTAAAATTGGTAAATTCAGCTAGTGCAATTTTTAGCTTTTCATATAGATCAGGTACAGAAGCGGCGGACAAAAAAAAGAAGTGTGCCATCAGCAAAAAATATAATACCAGCTTCGGATAGGAAATATTTAACCGTGTCAACAAAAATAATAAAATGTAGTGGACCCAAGATTGAACCCTGTGGCAGTCCACAATGAATTGCAGATTGATCTGATGTAGTATTACCGTTCATAACTACTTGTTTCCTTCCAGATAAATATGCCCGAAGCCAGTCTAGTGCTTTACCCCCTATTCCAATAGACAGTAGAGAATTTAGTAGTTCATGGTGGTCAACAGTATCAAATGCTTTTTTCAAGTCCAAAAATACTGCAGCTGGAATCAAACCATTTTCAAAAGCTTCGTTAATCCAATCTACTAGTTTAACAATAGCTAAATCCGTCGACAGACCTTTACGGAACCCAAATTGAGTGTCCAACAGAATTTTATTATCTTCAATGTGTTTCGAAAGTTGGCCGTGCCCTATTTTCTCATAAATTTAGAAAAAAAAGGAAGGATAGATATTGCTCTTCTTTTACTTGCTTCATCTTTTTTTCCCGATTTATGTAGAGGAATTACCCGCGCCAGCTTCAAAGCTTCAGGGAAAATTCCTGTCTTAATACATAAATTTATTAAATGGAGTATAGGAATTAGGGATTGTTTAGCTGCCTTTACAATTTTTAAACTTATCCCATCAGCACCACAAGAATTCGATTTCATATTATTAATGATTTTATTAATTTCCTCTGATGAACACGCAGTAAAATGCAGTTCTGAAACAAGTGGTCTGTTTATCGCCAGCGGGACTTAGTTTACTTTTCGACGCGCTTCCTCACACAATCTTCTACCTTCTGAAGAAAAACAATTACAAATGTAATCAGCGATTTTCTTGGGATCATCAAGTCTTCCGTCAGGAGAAATTAATGTTTTAATTTCATTACAAGATGGCCGTTTACCAAGAAGATCATTTATATTCTTCCGTACTTTCTTCATATTCCCATTACAGGAGGCAAACTGATCCTCATAATATTTAATACGAGCTCTTCTTCGTATTGAATTTAATTGATTTCGATACGTTTTATAACGTGCATGGTTCTCAGCAGAAGGTTCATTTATATACACACGAAAAAGTTTGTTTTTATTTTTTACTGAAATTACAAGTCCAGGCGTCATCCAGGGTTTTCTTGGGAAATTCCTGTTCCCTTTTCTATGATTCTGAAGGGGGCAAGCCAAATCCAATGCTTTTGTTACAATTTCTGAAAACAGATCATATGCTTTACTTGGGCAATCTTCATTTATTATTGGAGAAAAATCTTGCTCGTCTAAAATTTTACTAAACTTGTTTAGATTTGTTTCATTCATTAAAGCAGAAATAAAAAAATGCTATTTCTGCAAGAGATGCAGTGCTTACCATCCCTACAGCCTTTCTGATTCTTCCAACACAGGAAAAAGACAAGTAAACAACAAGCAAATCCAAAGAGACACGCCAGGTTTCAGTTTTTTTCAATAAACTGGTCTTATTACAGTTCAGCGCTCCAAGTGGAGTAATTACTTGTTACTCCCCCATTTCCTCAGGCTCAACACTTGTGTACACATAGTAAACAGTCGGATCCATAGGGTAATGGGACTTTCACTTTCTGCTGCTGAGACGTATGTAAAACCTCAATTACCTGGGACGCAAATGACAGGTTTTCCACTTAATAATCTGTGGATTTCTTTTTACCATGTCTGAGCCAAGTGCTGACGGTGAGGCATAACATCTACGCAGTGTAATGGGACAGTATAAAATAGAAAATTCCGTAAAAAAACAAGCTAACTAATCCAGTTTTCTTTAAAATAAAAAAAGAAAGAGTAGAAGCAACAACTGTAATCGTGAAAAAAATTAGCCGTTACATAGCATATTTTTATCTTTTATAAATGCCGACGCAATTCTGGGAGGCATGGACGTTAGGTTTCAGCGCGGTTTTTCTCTCGAACCTAAACAGCAACAATAAAGAAAAAGGCAGTCATACTTGAGTTGTGGGGTCGCGATCACTTTGGAAAAGTAAACTGAAAGTTTATATATCATCTTTAACCGATAAGATTGCCTCGTGTTAAGCTGAAACCGTTCTTTATTGTTTAGTCTTACTTTAGATAACAGGAAAAAATGATCAGATCCATCCGTAACAACCACATCAGCGAAAGACCTTTCAAAAAATTCACTGTCACAGAAAATATTGTCAATTAGCGTCGCTGATTTATTTGTTATTCGAGTTGGAACAATGACTAACGGATAATTATCCGAAGAAATCATTAGGTTTACAAAATCGTAACTATCCTTTTTATTTAAAAGATTAACGTTGAAATCCCCCATTATTATTTTACTTTTCTTTTCATCGTTCACCCGTTCCAGTACGTTCCCCAGTTCCTGAAGATATTCTTTATCATTATAAGAAGGGACTTTATATACTAAACCAAAGATCAAGTTTTTTCCACGAGTATTCTTAATTTCGATAAACATAGTTTCAAGTCGACCTTCAAGCCACAGGGAAAGATCCTCTCTCACCCAATACGAAATATCATCTTTTATTAGCAAAGCAAGGCCGCCTTTTTCCATGAAAGATCGTTCGCGACGTTCACATTTATAGCCTGGAAAAGAAAAATCCCAAGGCAGCGACTTGTTAGATACGAAAGTCTCACACAAACAAATTATTGAAGGTACGCAAGTTACTGACGATATAATATCACATAAAGACGAATAAGCAGTCCGCAAACCTTGGCAATTCCATAACCCAAAGATCATTCCATTATCAGAGGTATTCGCCCATTCATTTGAAAATGAATATCCAAGAGAAATGTACTTGCTTGGGATAGGGTGATCAGTTACCAGATTTCTAACACAATCATCATCACCCGCAATAGGCATTGGCTTCGGCCGCACTGGCTTCGGTCATATTTATCTGGAAGGAAACAAGTAGTTCTGAACGGTAATACTACATCAGATCAATGTGCAATTCATTGTGGAGTGCCACAGGGTTCAATCTTGGGTCAACTACTTTCTATTATTTTTGTTGACACGGTTGAATATTTCCTATCCGAGGCTGGTATTATATTATTTGCTGATGACACACTTCTTTTTTTGTCTGCCCCTTCTGTACCTGATCTATATGAAAAGCTAAAAAATGCACTAGCTGAATTTATCAATTTTACTAATTCTCACCTACTAACCCTGAATTTTCTAAAAACAAATTATATGGTATTCTCGAGAACTTCATCCCAAACAAGCCCTAATCAAGTTATGGTGGGTACTTCAGTGATCAAAAGAGTACAATCCATTAAATACCTTGGTTTTCTACTAGATGAGAATTTGTCATGGAAAGAGCACACTGATGTTCTGTCGTCCAAACTTTCTCGGTCTCTTGGAGTGATAAGAAGAGTTAAAAACACTGCATCACCTAAAATTCTACGAATGATATACTATGCCATTTTTCATCCATACTTGATTTACGGATGCTCCGTGTGGGCTAGCAATTTTGTATCTTGTTATAAGAAAGTTCAAAATCTACAGAACAGTGCGATCCGGGCAATCACGTCACATGACCCCCATAAGAATCAAAGTGAGCGTTTTAGTTCTAATAAAATAATGGATGTCTCCACAATTACAGACTACCAAGTTGCAGTTTTTACTTATAAGTATTTTAATGATCATTTGAATTCATCTTTTCAGAATTTGTTTTCGCAAAATCGGGATTTCCACGAGTATTCTACTCGGAATGCCCGGCAGTTGGCGAGTGCCCCACGTAAAACAACTAGAGCTTCTTTCATAATTAAACACTTTGCTCCGGGAGTGTGTAATTCAATACCTGATGAGGTAAGGGTTGCGTCTACCCTTTCAGCTTTCAAGTCACAGGCCAAGTCCTTTTTCTTGTCAAAAACATAATTTCCTTCCTTTATTTATTTTTTTTCCTTTTTTTTGGGGGGGGGGGGGCAAGAGCGCTTTGTTGACGAAAGATCGTCCGTCAACGGATTTTCTTGACAGTTTGTCATGTCTTTATTCTTCTATCATTATTTTTGTAGACTTGTTTGGTTCGTTTCCCTTAAGATTATATGAATAAAGAGTAAGCCCCGCCCATTGCCAGGCCTTATGTTAGGCCTTATGGTGGGGTCATAATGAGTTAATGGTGCTTCTTATTTTTATGAATAAACTGAACTGAACTGAACTGAACGCCAGTGGTGCCTGTTTTGAAATCTGATGGGAAAGTGAGACTGTGTGGCGATTACAAGGTGACCGTAAATAAAGCGGTCAAAGAGCTCCAGCACCCCATTATCAGCCCCGAAGAAGCGTTGATGAAATTGAATGGGGGAACGGAATTTTCCAAGTTGGATATGCCACTAGCATTTACCCAACTTGAGTTAGAAGATGAATCGCAAGAGGTTTGCACGATTAACACCCAAAATAGACTTTATAAATTCAAAAGGTTACCATTTGGAGTTTCCTCATCCAGTGCCATTTTTCAGGAAATGATCAACAAAGTTCTAGAAGGGTTACCATTCGTTGCGCACGTGTGGGACGACATAATCGTGAGTGGGGGTCGGGAAAACCACTTAGAAAATTTGAAAGCCGTGTTCGAACGTTTCCGTGCTGCGAATCGGAAGTTTCGGAAAGACAAGTGTACCTCTCTAGCACCAAGCGTCGAATATTTCGGGTATGTAGTGAGTAAAGAGGGTATCAAGCCTTCCCCATCGAAATCGAAGTCGATTCAAGAAATGCCCGTTCCGAAAAATCGTGACGAGCTAGTTTCGTTGGTCTCGTGAATTATTACCGTAAGTTTGTGCCGCGAATGTCAGAAAAAGCGTATTTGCTATGTTAGCTACGATGCAAAAACGTCAAATTTGTTTGGGATGAAGAATGTCGGAAAGCGTTCGAAGAGTTAAAAAATGTTTTAACCTCTAGTAGCGTATTAGTGCACTATGACGTTTCTTTACCTGTTGTATTAGCGTGCGATGCGTCGCCTTATGGTTTGGGTTGCGTGATTTCGCATGTCATGCCCGACGGTACTGAAAGGCCTGTACAATTCAAGTCACGTTCGTTATCGCAAGCCGAGAAAAACTACTCTCAGATTGAACGCGAAGCACTGAGTATTTTTTTCGCGTTGTTTGGGAAAAAGTTCACCCTCCTCACCGACAACAAACCGCTTTCGCTTTTGTTCGGTGAACACGCGAGTCTGCCTATTATGAGCACTTCTAGGATCCAGAGATGGGCTTTACAGCTCTCAGCGTACAGTTATGAGATAAAGTTTCGTCCTAGCGGAAAGCATTGCATCGCTGATGCGTTTTCGCGTTTGGTAAACCAGAACGTTGAAGAATCGGTGTCCGGTCAATTCGTCACAGGACAATTCGTCACAGGACAATTCGTCACAGACAATTCGTCACAGGACAATTTGTCACAAGGACATTTCGTCACAAGGACAATTCGTCACAAGGACAATTCGTCATACGGACAATTCGTCATTAGGACAATTTGTCATACGGACATTTCGTCACAAAAAGCCTAATTTCAAGTTCGAACTTCGATATATTTTGAGTTATATATTATTAAATACTCAGTTACATTAAAATGAGGTGGCTATATAATACATTAAAACATGTAGCTATGAGCAATTCCCCGCAGATATTTGAGTACATTAGTTTGACCAGACCGATATCTCCCTCGGGCAACTAGCAACAAATCACTCAATATTCATTTCTGTTTGGCCCTGCTCCTGTAGTAGAAACGATATCACTTTCCAAATGTTTGGATGAGCTACTCCAACACGTTTGTTGAATGCGATCCTAACACTATGCCAGGAATGACAACATTGTTGTTGGTCTTAGCAAGGTCTTCTGCGATGCGCTCAAAGAAGTTCCTGACAGGGATGGGAGAGACAGCATTTCTGCTTGTCAATACCAATACGACTGAGATATCAATATCGGAGGTTAATGCAGGAATTAAAAATCATGATTCAAATATGAATTCAAAGACCCTCTTGTGAAGGGGTGGCAGCTTTGAATTGATCCAAACTACCTTTCCAGTGGCAATTTTTCGAAAATATGACGAATTGTCCTAGTGACGAACTGTCCTAGTGACGAATTGTCCTGTGACGAATAGTCCGTGTGACCAATTGTCCTGTGACGAATTGTCCCTGTGACAAATTGTCCGTGTGACGAATTGTCTGTGACGGATTGTCCTGTGACGAATTGTCTTGTGACCAATTGTCCTAGAATCGAAGAATCTGGTAGTGAAGGTTTGGCCCTTCACTTAAAGCAAATTAGCGCGCTACCCGTGAAATTTGCCGACATTGTCGAAGCGACAAACACCTGCCCGGTTTTGAGTAAAGTGAAACAGTTCACTGTTAACGGTTGGTCTTCGAAAGATGGTCTTTCGCCCGAGCTTTTGTCGTTTCACAGATTCGAGTAGGAACTTACAGTAAAAAGAAGTGTTTTGTTTCGAGGTGTTCGCGTTATTATTCCCGGTGCGCATAGAAACGCGGTTTTGAAAGAGCTCCATTATGGACACCCGGGAATGGTGAAAATGAAAGCGTTAGCGCGAATGCACATTTTTTGGCCTCGAATCAATACGGATATCGAGAACTTCGTATCAAATTGCGCAGGTTGCGTTCCTCTAGTGCCTAGGCCGCCACATTTCGTTCAAAGTTGGCCTAGAACTATAACGCCATGGGAAAAAGTTCATATCGATTTAGCCGGTCCCGTGGAAAGCATGCATTTCCTCGTTCTAGAAGATTCATATTCGAAATGGATAGACGTTTACAGATTCTTAGATGTTACGTCAGAAAAGGTCATTGACGCGTTGCGATTTGCATTTTCTATGTACGGGATTTGTAAGAAAATCGTCAGTGACAATGGTCAGCAGTTTTCGTCAGTGTAATTTCGGGTATTTATGAATGAAAATGGTGTAAAACATACTCTCCAAAATGAAAAGATTCCCATATACCAAAAAATGGCCCGGATTCTTCTCTCGTATAGGACTACCCCTTTGGAATGTGGGAAAACGCCGTCCGAGTATTTTATGGGAAGAAATTTACGCACGCGCCTTGACCTGCTAAAAGAAAAAGATCCGCGCAGAGAAAAAGGTAGTGAAAAACCACGTCGCGTTTTCAAAGTAGGCCAAATTGTGTACACGTTGGATTTTAAAGGAGGAAAGAAAGGAGAATGGGTTGAAGGAAAAATAGAAAAACTAATATAGTGTGGTATATTTGGTGAAAGTGAGCGACAAAATTTGGAAATGTCACTTGGAACAAATCAGGGCAAAACGCGGTTCGGAAAAAGAAGATTGGGCATTTTCCGCATTGAGTAGAAGTCCAAATCCTTCTTCGGATTCCCTCCCTAGTCACCTTCCCCTCCCTCCTGATATGTCTAATGAGCCATCTGAAATACCGCTGAGGCGATCAGCTCGTGATAAGAAAAAGCCTGACTTTTACAGGCCATGATTTGTGTACTGTTAGGGCGCGAGAGGTGCAGTGTATTATTTTTCAGTAAACGGTTGTACCGCCGCATCATTCGATTATCGATCGATGTAGATCGGGTTGTATCGGCCGGTGGCTATTCGCCCCCTGCCCTGTGTGTTGTCAGCAGTCAGTAGTTGCGTTTTTTGCCTTTTATCCGTAGGTCGGTTAACCGACCTATTTGACAATAGTGACCGTTTTTTCGTCTCGCCGGTTGGTTCGACTGAGCTGTAAAAAACGGCTTATAAGAAAAGATGGCGTCTTCCCGTCGCCGGCGCCTATCTCTCCCATGAGAATTTTGAATTTCGCGCCGTGCCAAGAGCGTAGGTCGGTTGGATGCCAAAACGGAGCAAAAAAAAACGGCTTATAAAAACTTAGGTCGGTTAACCGAAGGAAGAAAACGACTTATAGTGGGAAATCTTGTAGGTCGGTTAACTGGATGAAGGCAAAAAACGCAACTAGTGTTGTTCTTGATTCAGTCCAATAAAGATATTGAACAATATATTAATGAGTATATTGCATTTTGCATTTTTAATGCTTATCAAAACGGCCTTAAAGCACTCAACACACCCTTATTTGCTGGCCCAATCATGAAGTTTTTTCGAATAAAGAACAACCCAAATAAATATTCCTCCAGCCCAAGCTGACTGCGAATCATATTTGACAGCGCAAAACGGATACGTCAGTGGAATTCTACTAGGGCTATATTTCGGCCTTCTTGGCAAGGGTCCTGTTCAGATTCAAAGCCACCCAAGTTGCCAACATAACCCCAACTAAAGCACACGGAGTATTTAAAAAAAAAAAAAAAAAAAAGAACCCGAGTGAAAAAAAAGACAGAGAATTATTGATGAACTATACCAAAAAGCACATGCTCGCATTGTTTCTGAGGTCCTTCAGATTTCCCGAAAGCTGGTCTATGCGTCCTTCGAGAAGCTTTGAATATGTGCTATCGTGCACGGTGAAACTGTAGGGAATCCTAGCTAATGTGCATATGTTCCTAGGTACGAGCGGTATTGTTACCCATGTGTCAGTCACTGAGTTGCTAGGACATCAGAAGACAACTGGTGCATGTTCAAATGGTTTCCTACAAGAACTCAGTATGCACCTGCCGTGACATCGAAACTACGGAAAATCACGAGCCAACCATTCTTTACATGCCTATTTTTCTAGGTACGATCCAAAATGTGTCGCATGTGCCAACTCACTGAGCACTCGAAAACTACAGAAAATCGATAGCGTGCAGAAAACCGCTAGCTTATAGCCTATGTCTTTGTGTTCGATCTGCAAAATTATTTCCTACGAAAAACTCCAAACTTTTGGTCCGGATACGAACTCGCTATATAATAATAATAATAATATAATGCAAAAATAAGGCACATGGCCTCTACAAAATGAACAACAAATTATAAACTAAATTTCTCTTCTAAACAAATTTCTCTTCTAAACAGTTTCACCGTGCTATAGTTGACTAAGTTACGCTCTCCTTTTTGCTTTAACCTCACGGTTATTGTCAGTTAATCCCAAATCCAATTAAATTGATGTAAACAGAATTTTTGAATTTCAAATGCCTGTCACAAATATAATCTTTATCAAGGAAGAAGAGATAAGCACTTACAGTAGAAAGGACGACTTGGAAAAAGGTGAAAACCTCAAAAAAAAATAAAAGCTACAACTGAAAAGGGAAAAGCAAAACCCCCAAAAAACTTATATTTCAGAAGTGACGCCGCCTATCAGAAGATTCTGCCAAAGCAGGCTTGCAGTAACACCTTGATTTTGGTCTAGAAAAAAAAATAACAGGTGAAAAAAATTTCGTCTGTTCAAATTGATGTAAACAGAATTTTTGAATTTCAAATGCCTGTCACAAATATAATCTTTATCAAGGAAGAAGAGATAAGCACTTACAGTAGAAAAGACGACTTGGAAAAAGGTGAAAACCTCCAAAAAAGGTAAAAGCTACAACCGAAAAGGGAAAAGCAAAACCCCCAAAAAACTTCTATTTGAGAAGTGACGCCGCCCATCAGAAGATTCTGCCAAAGCAGGCTTGCAGTAACACCTTGATTTTGGTCTAGAAAAAAATAACGGCAAGACTAGGATTGTAATTATAATTGACTCGTGCATTTTCTCCCGACGGCAAAACTAGAGGAAATCTTCAAACGGGAGTAACCGATGGAATAACTTAAAAAGAACCGGTCATCTGTTTTAAATTTCTCGGAGAAGTCAGACATAATGCGGACTATCCAAACATGTAATAACTCAAGGACCAATCGTACCAAGATTTTCCTTAACAGATTTCCGACGACTGCAAGTCAAATAATTTTGATCCGCAACCACATAACTTCGCACATTCAGCCCTTTCACAACCGCATAACCTCGTACATTCAGCCCTTTCAACAAGTTGGAATGGCCGAACGGTCTAAGTGGATAGGTATTCGACACAGAGGTCCCCGGTTCGATCCCTCTTCGGTCCGTCAACCTTTTGTTTAGTGCCAGCCTAATCAACACAGAGCATTTATTACCTGTCTTAACAGTTTATACACCTGATTAAAATATCCCCAAAACACCCAACGTTCTCTACATACCACCCGTCTACCTGTTTTCTCTGGTTCTTGGCCCTGACATCCGACCCAGGGAACAAGATAAAATACAACAAAATGATAATATTTATCGGTTCTTAAGGCAAAAATTAACTTTTGACTCGACCCGTAATTACCCATTTTTATTCCTCATCACATAAGGCATCCACAGGCAATTTGTCTCCCCCCCCCCCCCCCAGACACACACACCCGTTTGTATGTATACGTTTTGAAGGATGAACACCATTAGGGTTAAGCAATCTCTTCAGATTGAATCTAACACACCAGACGGTTTGGTTGTGGCTAGTTTGGTGGACTTGGAGGACTTAGAAGCCTCGCACAGCGCGGTGCTCCCCAAAATTCAAGATACAAGTATTACCCTTTTGGATGTTTCCTCGTCGCTATCAAAGATTATTCACAACAGAGCCCAACCAGCGCACAACCTTCTACACTGCTTCCTTGCTGAAGATTGAAAATTAGTGTCTTTTTCTGTGTTTTTACATGTTATATTTATTTTCTTTCATTTACTCCGCTTTTTCGAAATGGCTGGTTACAAATAAATTACTTAATTACTTTTATTAACGTAGCCTGATGACTTTTGAAATACTACTGTTTTCGTTGGCTTTATGCAACTCCGTCATCGGTCGGAATCCCTCTTCCCTTACATATCCTCTATCTCCCAAGGTTCCGATTCCCCCTTCCTTCCTAACCCTCCTGTTCGACTGCATGGATATGGGAATCCCTTATTCCCAATTGGTCTTGCTCTGGTTACTATGCACTTGCATATTTTTCACCGTCATTCCTCATCTGGCACTCATGAGCTCGGAATCACCGATACTACATAACTACCATCTCGATCTCTACATGACATTTTTGCCTGTTGGCACAAGTGCGCGCCCTTCACTGAGCGCCCTTAAGAAAATATTTATTTATCTGCAACTATTCTAACGTTAAAAACAGGGGAGTATAAAATCATCAGCTACAGGTAAATATCATAAAACCGACGAAACAAGAGTCTCATACATTGTCTAGCGCTTGACTGCAACGTCGTTGACTGTTTCGAAGCTTCTTATGGTGATACTGCGGTGATTCGCAAGCCTCTTTGCTCTCTTCCACTGAATTGGTTTCCAATGGTGTAGTAGCACGTGGAACCGCTTCCATGTCCGGAAGATCTGCGAAGGTTTCGTCCGAATCGTAGCTCACGTTTGAGTTACTCGTGCAAGAAGATGAGCCCTCGCCAGAAGACCCACCGGATGAGGATTGCGAACAAGCGGCAAATGACCTTCCAACTTTGTGTTCCGCTGTACAGGATCCTCCATTCAGATGCCTTTGACTGGGACTCACAGCGAACATAAGGGATGGGGGTGGTCTCATAGACTGAATGGCGTCTCTAGTATTCCTTCCGGTGACAAAGGAAGAAAGGCGTGATAACTGATTAAGAAGTGGATTGACAGAACATTCGCTTGCCTTCGAGGGAGCACCTTCAACCAGCTTGCTAAAGCTGGCCTCAAGCACTCGCCTATCGTGCTTCAGGTGCGAGTGTAAATGTTCCTCGTAGTCAATCTTGTTGTGCGTGTCGAAGGAGCACTCTCGACAACGGAAGAGGCTTTCTCTATGTGTGCGCATATGTCTTTCGAGGATGTTTTTTTGGCTGAACACTCGTTTGCACTCCGAACAGTGAAATAAGCCCTTATGGGCAGACAGACTGTGGACTCGCAAGTCAGTTTTAGACTGGTATAACTTCCCACAGCATTCAAGCATGCTCTTCCCGTACAGATGGACTGAAGTGTTGTGGCGTTTTAAATTACTCGATCTGTCTGTTAAATAATTGCACTGATTGCAGTGCAGTGTTTTTCTTTGGTCGTATTTTGATGGACCGGAATCGTTTCCTTCTTCTTCTGAAAGAAAAATAAACGTAAAATATTCTTCAGGCCAAGTCTCCACAAAGATAAATGCAGTCGATTGGCGAAACTATTGATCGAAGGTCAATTTAACCAAACATCGAGGAAATTCGTAAATCTTATTAAATAAAAAAAAAGGATAAATACAGCGTGTATCGGGATTAACAATGGGGAGTTACGTATAAGGTTTTTGGGATTCCAAAATGTTAGTGACGGATACCGATGACTTTCTTAAAAGTTGTCCGTCCATCTGTTAGCACAAGAATCCACGAAGGGGCTGAGATATTTTGTTCAAAGTTGGTATCAGGGTCAAATAGGTGAAAGTAAAAGGGAAAGGCGGGCTCTATAGCCACATATATAGTGGTGGGGGAGGGGGGTTCGACTTAATGGTTGAAAAAAAAAATCATGCTAATGAGATAGTCGTTTACATCTCTATAGTTTTCTCAGCGGATCAGTCGTTCAGCCCTCATCCATGGAAAACAATACCTTTTACTGTTTGTACATTTTTAATAAATCTCTCTGTCAGGCTATCAGGCTGTAGGCTATAAAGATAATAGGACTGAATGAAGAAGTCCAGCATATATTTATCTTTGGGATCCAATCAAAAACTTTGTTTTTGTCTGCATTGGAAAGATTACAGAAAGAGGCATACGACGTTGGGAATAGTGGCGATTCAGACTCTTATTCAAGAGAAAATTTAATAAAATAAAATTTCTTTCAAACAAAATCAGAAAAATACTAATTGGTACATTTTTTCTTAGAAGCTTGGGGCTTAGACGGATGGCTCACTGGTGATTTGGTGTTTGATAGCTGCTCTTGGGTTGAGGAGGAATATTCTGTCGTAGTGGTGGTTGGTCGAATAGGGTGCTGAAGTCTTTGGGTACATGGATTTTGAAAGCGGCCTAGGTAAATATTACTACCTAGGAGATTCTTTTCGAATTTTTTTTTTGTAATTGTGGGGGTTTCGCCTTGGGGAGGGGGGTGATACTGCGGGGTCGCCAGGGGGTTGTCCGGATGTCCAGAGAGGTTCTCTTTTGGTGGCGGGGATCGTCGGAATGCTACCAGTATCAGTTACACTGAATATTATTTTCGTCCTAGGTTTGTCCTCTTTCATACTAAATTCAGAGAAAGTGCAAACCAAGGACAGTGGTGGCTTGTGAAAGTCAGTTGCTATAATGCTGAAGGTAAATTTCAGGAATATATCGAAAAATGTACAAACGATTCTTGACGATATAGCTTGACGATATAGTTAGCTTTTTACTTGATATAAATTTATATTGGCGAAAGTCTGCTTGCTGCTTTTATATTATTCTGAATATATGAATGAACATTTTTATTACCAATCAAGTAAACAAAAGAAAATAAGAAAAGCAGTAGCAAAAACAGGACAACATTAACCTTGATGATGACATTATAGAAGAAACAATGTTTGCCGTCGGCTTTCCCTCAGATTTAGTGTAGGAATTTTAACGGCAGGTGTCTTTCGCTAGTATCAACCAGTTCACCGATCTGGTCGATATTCACCGGTATCTCAAGGATTTAGTTTTGTTTGAGAGTCGATACATTTTTCCCTGTGTAACTTGGACATTCAAACATATAGATTTCTACCCCCTCTACCACTTTAGGCTGAAAGAACGCGATACCCCTCGTTTCGCCGATCTTCTGAGAGAGGAAAAAGTGTAGAAACGACATAGAAAACTCGTTCCCACCCAACGGCTAAAATCAATTATCATCAATTATCAATCAAATATCATCAGTTATTATCAAATTATTATCATGACAATGTTTGAGAGCAATCGTTCTAAGACCCTGCATGTTTTGTCGATGATAAAACTAATGATTCTGAGGAATTTAAAGCCCACATCTCCCATGAAATGAACAATTGGCACTTGTAGAATCGAAAATAAGCATCCAAGGGAACAGATAAATTGCCAAAATATGTAGAGCAAGCAATTGAATATTTATTATTGAAATGTTTCTGCACCATCGCAATATCTTTGTTCAGTCACATATCTAACATTTCCCATTCCCTTTTGAGTACCGCCAAAATACCGTTTAGATGGAGGAAAATACAAAAAACATAAGGAATACCTGTTTCGGGCAGCGAGTATAAAGTCTCCACTGATCTTGGCACGGAAAGGTCCAGTGCAGAAGCCATCTTCATTTGCCCTCTCGATTAAGACTAAGCAATATTACCCTGGTGGGTTTAAAGAGAGATGATATCCAGGTAGGCGTGGATCACCTTGTATATTGATCTAGCACTCATCTCTTGCTTTGGGTGGGGCTTACGTCCTTGACTCTTCCTGTTTAAGATTGTATCTCGTATTTGTCTGGGATAATGGAAGCTTAACAAATTCGAAATAAATAGTACGTATTATAAGAAAAATGCATAGCCTACCTTTCTACTAGCTCAACCTCTACGAATCTTGCAGCATTGAAACCGGTTACCCGATTCGAGTGGAAAACTTGATGGATGATAGGAGCAGATGCTCTAGATATGCCATTCATACGTCCGTACCAGAAAAGATTTTGTGACAAGCGTAGTGACCAAACGGAAGAAGGATTAAGATGAAATTTGCACGGTGCAAAGATCATGACTGTGAAGTAGGTTTTCTATTTGGGGCCCAGGCCAGTCCCTGCCTCCGTGAGAGAATTTTTAGGGGGACTATTGGTCTTGCAGAACTCTCCGATTTGAGTGAAACTCGATGGGTGGTAGCAGCAGATGCCCTTCATCTTAGCCGCATCATGCTACAGTGAGAGCTATTCGAAGGAGATCCCGAAATTTTGTATCGTGCGTAGGGATGAATTGTTTCTTCTCGTCTAATATCTCGTCAACAGTCCAAACGGTTGTAGCCTATCAATTGGAAAGAAATTCCGGCGGTAGGCTGCAAAGGTCCTATGCACCAGATATTGCCGAATGCAATTTCCTGGACAAATGTGAAAATTGACTACAGCTTGATTGGGTACAGGCAGATGCCCTAGTTGCTACATTTAGAGGTCCGAACCGCATCCAGCACCGTGGATGTCGGACGTCGAAGGGAGTGCAGAAATGCTGTGACGTCTTCAGTTACCTTCATTTATCATATTCCTGTAACATTAGCTCTTGTTTAATAATAAAATAGTTTGACACTTCATTTCCTTAATAGCTTGAGGCTATTCTCAATGCTAACAGTAGGTCCGTCTTTACTGTGTGCACAGCCTTCGAATTAATATTTGAATCAACCAGAATTAAAATGTGTGTATAGTAGGGTTCAAAGATTGCAGTTAATGATCGATCGAGTTAATGGGTGGTATTTCGCCTGTGGGAAGAAGTTTAGTGTCCCACTGTTCTTGTGTAGTATTCGGCCTGCTACATGTTAGAGTTTCAGAGCCGGTAGAATGGCGGGATGCGCACATAACGAGAGTCATTTGTTTCCAAACGCTATTGTCAGTTGATACCGTCTTTCAGCAAGGGTTGGCACACAGATCAGTCTTGACCAGCCCTCTACATAGGAAACACACACCCCACCAAGCATAATCTTTACAGCCTTTTT
Source organism: Branchinecta lindahli (assembly GCA_023053555.1). Taxonomy (NCBI): domain Eukaryota; kingdom Metazoa; phylum Arthropoda; class Branchiopoda; order Anostraca; family Branchinectidae; genus Branchinecta; species Branchinecta lindahli. The sequence goes on from JAKZAO010000004.1 coordinate 27,777,083, forward strand.
ATGGATGGCTTCAAGTCGATCAGATCGATCATGAGTTCCGGGCAAAGACAGTTACGGTCGAAAGACAGGCGCTTCCTAGTGTTAGACTGTCGTCAAAGCATCTATCTGTTGACATTTCGAGCGATACCTTCTGCCAAATCATCTTCATAACATCACCTATCATATGACTTCCCCCGCACTGACCTGGTTCGTCTCAGGAAATAAAATAGAGCATCTAGTAGGGGGAGAAGGGCCCACGATCGGCAGGGCCCAGGTTCGTCTTTTCGATTTTAAAGGCGAGCCATCTTTCGAAAAATTCCTAAAGTATGGCTGGGATGTTGTCTCAGTTGTTCCGGATATTTTGATTGTAACTTCGATGCTCTCTGTTCAATAATTTTGAAGTTTGTGTTGAGACAAGTTGTTTTAAGCCGTTACAATGAAATTTTTGGGATCCACAAAAAGTTGAAAAGTCGGCATAAAATATTTGCAGAAGAAAAAACTGTTACCTGTGCCGATTTCGGGTAGGCTTGACCTGGTGTGTTCCGTTGTTGAGATCAACGGCATCTGTTATTTCCGTCTGAAATTATTTTCCCGAAAGGTGGCGAGAATCCCAGGTTCGGCCCCTAATCCAGGCCTTCGTTCGGCATGCAATTATCCATGCAATCCTCCCCTGCCGAATGTGGGCCCCACATGCTGGAGTTGTAGAACAGTAATGCGCATCGCCTACATAATATTTTCAGGTTACAGGTTTCCATTCCATCCTTGAGTGGGAATAAAAAATAAATAGCTTGTTTTTAATGTGGATACAGTTTAATAAAATTATTTTTGTAAGTAGCCTTTACAATTATTTCAGAAGTGTCAGACATCCTTTTTTTACTTTTCCAAAGTACAAACTTCAGTTTCACAATACTAGACATTACGAGACGACTTGAGAGATGGTTCGCCATTGGTCCTAGTATCGAAATACTGACATGCTGACATAGGAATCGGAAGGATTTATATTTTCCTAAGCAGGATTAAGGATTCAACAACTTTACTAAAAAAATTCATGCCGGCTTGACAACCGGTTACAAACAAAGCACATACGTGCTTGACAAACGCAACCAATACGCATTTACTACCATATAATCATATCATATTTACTACCACTAATCAAACCTTCACTAAAATAAACGAAAAATTAATTAATTTGTCCTCTCTCGTCTTCCAAACCCTCCACTCACCAACTACCCTCCAGGAGATGTTTCTTTAACCTATTTTAAATTGCGGTACGCTTTCCGTTTCTCGAATGGAGTCTGGAAGCGTATTCCAGACAACCGGACCCGAATGCCTTAAAACAATGTGTTTTACTTCATGGTGTTAGGTTCTACTGTTATGGGCTTCTGCCTAAACCGTAGCCGCTCCACTGAGTGGCCTGAAAGGAAGGGCTCTTCCTTTCAGCTCACTTATTGGATCCAGGAGTCTTTCAACTCGGTAGCGTCTAATCGAAGGCTTGGATTTGTTCGTACTGTTCTCGCTAAGTTCAGGTTCAGGACACGTTTATTTCACTCTACTCACTCTTGTGTTGTTCCTTCGAAGCTTCACCACTCTCTGCTAAGATCTGCTTATAATCTGCAAGAAAATGACTAGAAAAGCCTTTTTATAGACTCTTTCTCTGACGTCAAACTCTCCTTGCTCCACTCCCACTGATCACCTGCTCATCTCCCGCTTGACCGCAAACTCTCTCCGAAATTCTAAGCTTTACATTATGACTTGGTCTTAAGTTCAGAAACAATATTTCCTTTTAAATCTTGGCTGAGTTCGGGAACAATGTCCCTTTAATTCTGACTTGAGTTTAAAAGGTAAACTAGATAAAGCTATAAGTATAAAGATATGAAGACCCTTCGTAACACTCCTCCCCTGTTACATAGTTTTGTTCCACAAAACAATTCTCAAAGTTACCCCAACTCTGTTTCATAATCAGAACATTTTCTTTACTTTCATGGTCTACATTAATTTTTTAGAGTTTGAAATTCAGCGCCTCTGCTTATACCCGAAGTTCCAGCAGATTTACTTATTTTCGATATGGCCTAGCTAGATAGAAAACGCTTTTGGCTCATATTCAACACTTGGTCTTCAGACTCTGGTCGGTGGATGTTGAGTTTTTACGCTCTCACCGTTGACCCCTAGCCTACTTACCAGTCGTTGGATGTTGGGTTTTTACGCCCTCACCGGTGACCCTTAGGCTACTATATCCTTGACCAAGCGGATAAAGTTATCATCCGAAAATAAATTGAAGCATCTTACGTTATTATTCTGAATTTTTATGATGGAAACAGAGTTAGGTGTCAACGCGTACTCGAAGAAACGTTACGAGGATAATCACAGAAATTTTAACCAAGTCCTTTCCCCCAAATTGAGTTAAAGTCTCCATTAACTAAAAGAACCCAACCCAATTTAATGGTAAATTAGTTATTTAGAAGTTACAACCCCCTTGTTGTAGTTGAGATCAGTGATTTCGAGCAAAGGGTTAAAATTACTTTACCAAATTTCGTGGCAGAGGTGACTTGACTCTCAGGTTCAGCAAAACAGTCAACAACAATTAAAAACAAATATGTAATCTTTCGTCGCCGACGTTTTCTCCCGTAGACTTCTTTGTCTTCCGAGGGCTTCATCGACGACGCTAGAATGCGAGGCTCGGTTGCTCTTTCTCCTTAGCTTTAGTCCAACTCCATCACCTGAAAAATGGCAAAGCATAACACATGTATGGTAGGCCTACAGATCCACCATTTAACTTTATGGCAGAACGCATAATATGTTGGGAGCCGAGAACCATGCAAAGCTACTTTGACCTGTCCTGTGGCATCAATCCGTCAAATCGCTTTCAGTAGGGACGGCCCTACCCTTGAACTAAATTTTCACGGTCCGTTCGGATTATCGGATGCTCCGTCGGCACAAGGCTATGTACTGTAAACTGTCATTCTGACCCGCATGTTATCGGTTCCCCGCATTTTTATGCAAACTATGAAGCGAAAATGGTTAAATACTTAGAATTCAAAATTCCAGTATCTCACTAAATATGATTAAATAAATTTTGGCTTTCAGCCCTTCCATAAAATTCGATAATATTACTTGAAGCTACGTACAGCGCGACAAGAGTTCCAAATGGATCTCAGTCATTTTACATACGGTAATAAAAAATACGAGTCAACCATCTGTATGAAGCATTCGAAGCATAAGAAGCATTCGATACACAACGCCTTGCACCAAAACAAATCACTCGAGTTGAACTCTCACGTGAGCTTTAAATGCGTACAAATATTTTGGTTTGTATCACTTAAATCCGGCAGAACATTATATATACAGTGCGTAAAAAAATATATATATAATAAGTTACCTTGACTGAACTATTTACTGAGGGCCTAACGACAAAATACTGGAAAAAAAAATCTGCTAGTCGCATTGGGGCTTGGCATGGCTTAATATGGCATTACGCAGGATACTATAAAACACAGCTTTCTTACTTACAGAATCGGGCTCTGCATTTCGGTTAATGACTCGACGTTTAACTGTAGGACAGTAAATCACGTCGCAATTCAAACAACGACCGCGCTAGAGTAAACAAAATCTAGCTTAAGCCATATTCACACGTAACTGAGTTCAGGAGAACTTGCGCGAGTAATACGTTTATCAAGACGGTCGGACATACTTGCTGAGACACAATAAGTCTCACCGAATTTCTCTTCCGGCAAGGAAATAAATAAATGATTTCATAGCTACTGTTTATCCTCCAATAGGCATCTTGTAGCAAACCCAGGACGTCGTCTCCTTCGGCCGACGTCTTCTTCCTGGCTGTCTGACTTCCGTTGATAAATACGATTACGGGACGCGGTACTTGGCCTAATATGGGCTATAAGTGTATCTGAAAGACTCAAACGTTCGGTTAAGCAACAGTTAACTCACAATGTGAAACCTACTAAGGCTAAACGTAATTTAGGACGACCATAACTCTATATAGCCTACAACCTTCTAGAACATGGCAGCTTTCACAGGCTTTGACCAACTCAAGAAACAACAACAAAACTCTTGTCATTCCAATATTATACTAGCCTAAGAAAATCAGGATTGGTGTTTTAGCTGGTTATTTTCTTCATTTTTCGAATCTGGTGGAGTTTATAACACAACCAAACATAGGATTTTGCAATTTGATTAAAGGTTAGAAAATCCAAGTTAAAATGGCTGGGGTAATTAATCAAGCTCCAGCTTTGGAGGTCCAAGAAGAGGAGGAACTAGCCGTATTAGCGCAGTTACCTAGAACTGCCCGACCAGTTTCAACGCAACAACAACAAACGTGACACATGCCACAAGAAGAGATAAAACGAGCAGTATACGACGGAACGACTGATAGAACTTTCTGCTCATGAACCATCACTTATAACTCGACTTTTCTTCTGATTTTATTACTTAGATTTATTATATTACCGTGTCTTGTGTCGTAGCTTTCCGGGCATAATCTATTACTTTGTGGAGGGTGCCTAGAAGACACAAAATCCAACAAAATTTTCTTTACTCCGTATTTGAAGGATCCAATACGATACAGTGGGGATTTTCAACAGTCAGTCATTCTAGTATCATAATACGATCTAGGGTATTATAACTTATTAAATATTACTGAGCCATCTTTCGTTGTGCCAGAAAACGTATTCGCAAAATAAAACACAATAATCGACAGATAAAATACCGTGTAGTTTCGGTCAAGGGGACCAACAGTGACCGAGCTCACTCCAAAGGTTTATCAGTGCATGACCTCGCTACACAATACAAAATTTAGGGTTGCACGCTCAAATGAGCGACAGTTCATGACGCTGCTGCTCACTCAATGTGCAGTACTCGTAAAGACTGGGCGCATATTCATGCATTCATTCAAATTAATATTGTCATTTTTATTATTTAAATATACTTTTAATATCCAAACTAGTCTGAAGGTATTCTAAATTATTGTATAGATTAACCGATTCTTAGCAACAAGTTTTTTTTAATGTCTAATTAAGTGATTGCTACTCTAATTTCTATCTAATTATTAGACTTACTGTAAGTAAAATAACTTAAAGGTTAATTAACCTATAAATACTCATATAAAACTTGGATCCAGTGTGTGATGAGAATAATCAATTCTTAATTAACAAAATTTTAAATAGTAACAGCTTCTTCTTTCTCTTCCTTGGTGTTTAGAGATGGTTAAGTTGTTTTCTCCTTTGCTGCGGCCACTTATTTGGCCTTGTTATGATCTTCTACTGAAAGTTTAACATAACTTTAGAACAAAACGATAATTAATTTCAGATTTCTTCTCTTCCTTGATGGTTAAAGATGGTATGCTGTGCCACTTGTTCGGCCATTTGTGGATCTTCTGCTGAGATGTTTAACAAAAATTTACACAAAATAACAAGTAAAATCTACACCGTTTTCTTCCTTGATGGTTATAGATGGTTTCAACTTGTCCACGAGCGTTCCTGGAACCCAGACCCAAAACCTTCTGAAATGCAGCTCGCTTGGCTGCCTGCGTTTCCAATTCAACGCCTCCGACTACTCTGTCGGATGTGACAAAACACGGTCACATATAAAACGCAATGGGGGACTACTAAAATCAATTGGCGGCTCCATCCGGGAGTGATCAGACTCCAACTCCCCCGACGGACCTCTCAAACTCCGGCATACTATAACTGTTGAACTCGGCGCTTTCCGTGTCCGTACGGATTTGAGCGCCAAGTCCTGACACGAGTCCGGACTGACTCGACGACTCTTCTAGTATGCCCTGACCAGAACCTCCTCCATGAGGCCTGGTTAACGCGGCTTCCTGTATCCGCAACGCATCATCTGCCCGAATACCACCCCAGAAGTGGCTCGTACTTCTGGTCGGGCAGGATATATCTCCGGCGATTTGTCGTCTCCTGGACCAAACTGATGGGGCTCAGTTGCCACAGACGTCTCGCCCACCCCCGCAGGATCACTGAATTGACCCTGGACTACTGGACTATCAAAGCGCCGACGATAATCCAGTGCTTCGAGGAACGGAATTCCCTCGTAATTCTTCATGTCGATTCCATGAAAAAATAGGTTTGGGTTAACTGGTCGTTGGAATAAACTCGGTTATTTGCCTCGAGGTAACTACTCGTTGAAACTTCTTGCTATTTGTGAAAGTATAGATGGTTGTTGTTCGACGCTGGATTGCCACTGCTGACCCTTGATGTGAGTTGCAGTAATAGAGATGGTTGTTGTTTGCAACTGGGTTACCACTAGTTCAGTCTTGTTGTCGGCTGCAACAGCTACTGTCTTGTACTTTTGTCGCATTCAGCTTAGCCATGTTGCAATTCTGAAATCCTGAAACAGCTGAAAAAATTAGTTAGCTCATCTTTACAGTACTGCTGTCACTACAACCGCGCACTTGGTGTGGAATTGAACCACTACCTGCTATCCTAGTTAATTGTTGTATTGTACAACAACAACTGATAGCACATAACGTTGAGTCACAATGACATAAAGCCTTCATTGTTGTTGGTGTACACCGCTGTTCGATGTGAGCACCACCTGAAATGTAACAGTGTTGTTCCACTGTATGGTGTGGACTCGAACCACTACCCCTATGTTGGTGTGTCAAACAACAACAACTGTTGTTGGTAGTACAAGGTGCATAATGCTGAGGCAAACTATTGTTAGTTGCTGTTGTACAGTGTTGTTGTGTATTAGCACCACCTAAAAAGTAACAATTTGTTTCCTTTGTATGGTGTGGGCTCGAACCATCACCCCTATGTGTTGTGCTAAACAACAACAACTGTTGTTGCTAGTACATGGTACTGTATCATGCTTAATCAAACTGTTGTTTGTCGTTGTTGTGGGTACCACCTGTAAAGTAATAAGGTTGTTGCCTTACCTTGTAGGGTTCAGATACCATACAATCACTTAGTGTCCTTGGTACTTTAAGGATCTCACTTTTTCCTGTTGTTTGGTTGTTATGGAAATTAAGGGTGTGACAACAGTCCCTAGAATACCTTTTGACCAATTTGTCATGTTTTGCATCGACAACTAAATCATGGGCTTTCCGGAACCCATAACTAAGAATCATACCCTTAATTTCTCACTCACCAAAAATGTCACTGCCGTTTATACAAATCGTCTCGGTAATACTGCCAAAAATGTCCATGCTATGCCCGGTGGGACTACTTACGTCGCCACTGCCCCCTACCTAACTAGAACGTCCCTAACCACCTTAGGTAACTGAAAAATAAAAAATTCGACTTTTAACCAGGGATACGGATTCGCCTTTATCAGCTAACGCCTTAACAGAAATACCGCAAATATTACACTCAAAATACGGCAATAAATTAAAATGTTAAGCCCTTACTCTATTTACATTTGGGTGCAACGAAAAACAAGCAGACGAATACATACACCCTACTCTGCGTTTAAATTCAGAAATTCATTTGATAGCCAACACTCACGGCTGAAATGACCTGGCTGGCCACAGTTGTAGCAGATCTTGAAATTTCGCCAGTCGGCCGGACAATTATTCGCGTGGTGGCCTGGTTTTCTGCACGCGAAACACACCATACGTCAGTTCCTTGAAATATGGCCACTCTTTCCGCATCCGTAACCTTTACGGTTTTCTCCGCCCGTCGGTTGTTCCCTACTGGTGCTACCCCGTAATCCATTCGGATGGTCAGAGTATCCGTGATTTTCACCTTCACGAGAGGAAACAGTACTGCCTGTTTTCTTGTCATATCTGCTAAAAGGTTTCCGACCGCTTACTTTGTTCGATAAGAAATTTCCTGCCCCAAAATCACTAACGACACTTCTATTACCGCTTCCTGACTCAGTTTTATCCAAGCTACTAGCCTGTGTAATGGTGGAAAGTTTTCGGGACGATTTGGATTTTGCAAATTCAGATACCCGATAGTCGTTAATCAGGATATTTGTCGACTCTTCAAAATCTTTTGGGCAGTGAGCTACCACGCGCATGTCCAACGTGGGACTGAGGCTTTCGAGTATGGAACGCCGTTTGGGCCAAATGGACCCCATTATCTCTCTCTCACGTTCTCAAACTGTTTGTCATGCACTGTGATCCTCTTTCCGTCTTCATCGAACCTTTTCTCAGATTCAAAAGTGTCTCTCGTGGTCGCACACATTCTCTCGGGTTCTCAAACTGTTTGTCATGAACTGTGAAAGTGTCTCTCGTAGTCGCACACATTCTCTCAGGTTCTCAAACTGTTTGTCACGCACTGTGATCCTCTTTCCGTCTTCATCGAACCTTTTCTCAGATTCAAAAGTGTCTCTCGTGGTCGCACACATTCTCTCAGGTTCTCAAACTGTTTGTCATGAACTGTGAAAGTGTCTCTCGTGGTCGCACACATTGTCTCAGGTTCTCAAACTGTTTGTCATGAACTGTGACCTTCTTTCCGTCTTCATCGAACCTTTTCATATTTCTCAGATTCAAATGTGTCTCTCGTGGTCGCACACATTCTCTCAGGTTCTCGAACTGTTTGCCATGCAATGTGATCATCTTTCCGACTTTATCTCAGATTCAAAATTGTCTCTCGTGGTCGCACACACTCTCTCAGGTTCTCGAACTGTTTGTCATCCAGGTGCATCTTAGTGCGGGCGAAAAGCACCAAAATACTTCCGTGTTTGAGGAAAGCACCAAAATTGGCCGAGATGTACTTTCGAGCATGCTCTTTAATATGGCTCGATTGCGCAAGCGAAATTTTTTCTCGGAACGCCGCTAGGTGGCTTGAAATCCAAGATGACGGACGAAAATACGAGTTTGTCAAAATGAGAAGACATGGCCGTTCAAATAGGCTAGTATGGGGTAATCGATGGCACAGGTTCCGAATATGAGCTTAAAAATAACCTAAGTTGTACCGTAGTGCCGCTAGGTGCCTCAAATCCAAGATGGCGGTCGAAAATATGAGTTTGTCAAAATGAAAAGATATGACCGCTCAAATAGGCCAGTATGGGGTAATCGATGGCAGAAGTTCCGAATATGAACGTAAAACTAACCTAAGCTGTACCGTAGTGTTGCTAGGCGCTTCAGATCCAAGATGGCGGTCGAAAAATACAAAGTTTTGTTAAAACAAGAAGTAATGACTTCAAATGGGCGGATTAAGAGCAATCGATACTTCAGATTCTAAAAACGCACGTATATTCACATAAATATACCTTAGTTGTACCGTTGATCCGCTTGGGGTCTAAAATCGAAGATGTCGGAAGAAAATGTCAGTTTTCCGAATCGCGCGAGGTTCATGATCCCGATATAACAGGCTGGATGGAGTAATTAATGCAGCAGTTATAAATATCGTTCTGTCATTCCGACATACGCCTAATAGTAATACAGTCTGTACAGTACAAATTGCCTAAGTATGAGACCAAGACGCGTCCAACTTATGGCCTTTGTTTACATTTGCTAAACCAAAATCCGTTAAATACTTGTTAACTCTTCATCTCTTTATTTATTGTAAATGAATCAACATAAGCTAAACGGACGGATTAAATCGGATTAGATACGGATTATAATAGATTAGATACGGATTAAAGACGGATTATAATTTTATCAGGAACACAAAGAGATCAATCGAATCTTCAGGTAAAAAAAAATAATCACATGTTCAACAATTAAAGCACTTTGATTTGCACCAGCATAGTGGGCTACAGTTAAGGTCAAATTTCCTGCAGCGGCACCTTCTTTCACACCCTTTTTTGCAACCACAACGCACTGTCTCGCGACAGACTTTTGACGCAACCAATTGGGAAGCCACTTTCCATCGGTGCCTCTGACCCAGCCAAAGTCAGAAAAACTGGGAAGGGTGGGTGTTGATTCCAGGCTGCGACTCCACACATGACCTGACTGTAGTGCAGCTCTAAGGATATGTTGTAAAAGCGAAGCACTAGCTGGAGGAAGTCTCTGCATGTTCTTGGTCTTTTATCGGAGAAATGTTTATTTCCTAAATTCATTCACGTCGTCGCAGTCTTGTTTTACGTCGCATGTCTTCATGACAAAGCGTTCAAGGTCGTGTACTTGCAGTTCTGTCACTTGGGAAGGCTGGTTTGTCAGTTGAAGGAAAGTCTCCGTCAGTCCTGGCATATCTTGCCAAGTCGCAAAGAACTACCTCTTTGAGTGGTGGATAAAAGAAGAAACGGTATCACATCCTGTAAACGCGTGGAAGAACGAAAGTGCCCGTGGTTTCGTCGGCCCGAGCGATCGAACTATTTCGTGAATGGGAACGTACTTTAGGTGTGTACCGACACCAAACGCAATAAATAATTCGGATACTCCAATGCGATCAAAGCATGAGGTCGCAATCACAATCACGTCTGTGTCCACCGTTCGTATGAGAATCGACGCATGTCCTTGTAAGATATGCGTCACAAGCGTGACGCAGTCATAACTGACCGCTAGATGACAGGTTGAACGAAAGCAGTCGACATGGAGGCAAATTTAACCCGTTTGCGATGTGTCATGTTTGGACGAACGAGCGTTGTTTTTTTGTTGTTTTCTTATTGTGAATATCGGGTTTTTCATGCAAACTGGTTGTATTTTTTTAGTTAGTTTAGTATCAAAATGCTTCTTATCATTATTCAGAGCAATAGCCGGAATTCCAGATATTATTACTTTAGTCCACTCTTACTTTCATATACCGGAAGTATTTTGGTGCTTTTCGCCCGCACTAAGAGGCACCTGCATGACAAACAGTTCGAGAACCTGAGAGAGTGTGTGCGACCACGAGAGACACTTTTGAATCTGAGATAAAGTCGGAAAGATGATCACATTGCATGACAAACAGTTCGAGAACCTGAGAGAATGTGTGCGACCACGAGAGACACATTTGAATCTGAGAAATATGAAAAGGTTCGATGAAGACGGAAAGAAGGTCACAGTTCATGACAAACGGTTTGAGAACCTGAGAGAATGTGTGCGACCACGAGAGACACTTTCACAGTTCATGACAAACAGTTTGAGAACCTGAGAGAATGTGTGCGACCGCGAGAGATACTTTTGAATCTGAGAAAAGGTTCGATGAAGACGGAAAGAGGATCACAGTGCATGACAAACAGTTTGAGAACGTGAGAGAGAGATAATGCGGTCCATTTGGCCCAAACGGCGTTCCATATTCGAGGAGCACATTTTTCAGTAAGTTATAAAATCCCTCATCATCCGCGTCTGGCATTTCGTCCAAACCCATCAACTGGAGAGCGTTAAACTTGTTCCGTCATCTTGTTATCGGTAATTAATTTCCAAAAGTGAATCTAAAATTTATTCAAAATTTTGAAAAAAAAATATAAATTCAAGAAATTAATCCTTAAACTACCTTATTTTCTAGTTTGGGAATTTCAAATAGCTTTAAAAAACGAAAATAGAAATTTAGAGAAAATCCTCGAGAAAAAAAATGTTTTTCGAAACTTCTTAAAAATAGAAGTTTAATTTCTCATTCTATTTGCTGTCGGAAATTATGTAGGTAAGAACAAAACCTCATAAACCATTCCTTAAAAAAAATCAACAGGCCTAATCACTCAGTAACATTCTAAAGTAACAGTAACCTAACACATAAAAACTGAACCTGAATAGCAAGAACAACGCTGCACCATTAAAACAATGAGTTTTACTTCATTCTGTTAGGTTCTACTGTTATGGGCTTCTGCCTAAACCGTAGCCGACCCACTGAGTGGCCTGAAAGGAAGGGCTCTTCCTTTCAGCTCACTTATTGGATCCAGGAGTCTTTCAACTCGGTAGCGTCTAATCGAAGGCTTGGATTTGTTCGTACTGTTCTCGCTAAGTTCAGGTTCAGGACACGTTTATTTCACTCTACTCACTCTTGTGTTGTTCCTTCGAAGCTTCACCACTCTCTGCTAAGATCTGCTTATAATCTGCTAGAAAATGACTAGAAAAGCCTTTTTATAGACTCTTTCTCTGACGTCAAACTCTCCTTGCTCCACTCCCACTGATCACCTGCTGATCTCCCGCTTGACCGCAAACTCTCTCTGAAATTCTAAGCTTTACATTATGACTTGGTCTAAAGTTCAGAAACAATATTTCCTTTTAAATCTTGGCTGAGTTCGGGAACAATGTCCCTTTAATTCTGACTTGAGTTTAAAAGGTAAACTAGATAAAGCTATAAGTATAAAGATATGAAGACCCTTCGTAACAGCCTTACCGCATGGCTAGAACGAACCGTACTTCTTGGCTCACTTACCAGGTCTCCAGCATGCCTCGTAGCATGTCCGTAATAAAATGAACTAAAACGAAAGAAATTACTAAAACCATTCAGACTCTGAAACACATAAATACCAATCTGGAAATCTCTAATTTGACCTACCTTCAAAATCCTAAGTTTCCTAAAAATTTACTCAGTACTTAAAACTCCTGTGTCATACAATTAACCTCACTGCTTTATTTTGATGAATCTGCACTCGTTTGAAATTGCACGTAAAATTACTAGCCCACATCATGCATCCATAATTTATATACGGCGCAATCAAAGAATGATACAAAAGAACTAAAACATGATAAGGTAAAAAATGTTGAAAACGTCTGAAAATCCCAAGGCCACGCGCTACCTTATATCAAGAATAAATAAGGGAAGAATTGAGAACTCACATAGCCTCGATGTCAGCAAGCTGGATCTACTTTCGCCCGGTCTTATTTACCGGGGGTGGAGACTGGGTGGAGCTTCGCGTGTTGCCTCTTGCAGTATTAAGTGTTACCTCCAGAGCAAAAGCGATGAAGCAGTCAGAAAAGGCGGGAATTTCAAACAGTGCTGATTTCCGAGGATTATACAAAAGGGAAAAAACTTTTCAGTCTCAGGTCAGATTTGCAATGTGAAGCTTATGTTATCACAACCCTTCGCAAAGACGATGAAGCCCAAGGGAATGCGGCATTGGATGCCTCAGAGAGCAATTAAGCAACTTGAAAGTTGAGGCATAGACCTAACACGCATGCGATGAGTCTACCACAGTTCAAGGACCGATTAAAGAAACATTTCTTGACAGACCATCATTGACAGAATAAAAATTTTTTTTTTTGAAGTGGTTAATTTTGGTACGGCGGCATGGTATCCCACTTAATGTTTTTTCTTTGCTTTCTTCTTTCTTTTCTTTTTTCTTCCTCTTTCATGCAGTCATCTTATCTTTTTTTTGACAAAGTGTGTGAAAATTATATTGTAAAGTGAAGTTTTCTATTTACTGCCCCCACAGGCCCATTCGGGTTTTCCTGCAGATTATAAAGTGGATTAAAAAAGATTTGTTCATGTAGTTTAGCATGTAAAAGTTGGTTTGTATAATAAAGAGTACTAAACTAAAACTAAAAAACTAAGCATGCATTTAGTTTATATTCAATAGGATCGGTGTGAATATTAGTAATTTAAATTTTGGTCTTCTCAGGACTGTCTTATCGGGGGTAAATGGATGACGAAATAAAGGCAAAACAGGACCGACAACATTTTGGACTGAACAATATAGGACTTGCTTCAAAAGGTTTTCACTCTAGGCTTAGAAAGTCAGTTAGAATCGAGGGGGTACCCACTACCGGGCACCTGCTGTAAACGCTTTCCTGGCACCAACCGAAATAGGCAGTGCCGGCACCGATGCCGACAATAAATCGGGTGATTCATCTTTCAAACTCGTTTAAAATGCTTATTGTGATGTTTAAACACGTGACAACCGGTGCCGGCACCGACCGGGCATCGTGGCACCCGGCACTTGCTGTACTCTCAAATCGAGAGTAGGCAATCCCTCGGTTAGAATTTTCGGCTCTGCATAAGTAAGAAGAAAGATTTACTTATTTTTTCACACAAAACCGGACTGATAAGTTGAGAATCAAAAATTTAGCCAACTACACGAGATAATGATATCCATTTTGACTACGAATAATAACAATTGTTATCACAAAGGGAGACGTTTTGAAAGATATCTTACAATCAGCAATTTGCAATAATTCAAAATTTTGGAAATACTTTATAGCCAACTGTTCTTCGCAACTACACAAGAAAATTATATGAACAAAATTTTATGTAGAGAGTACAACTTAAAAGAAAAACATAATAACTCTTTCAGCTAATTTCGCCAGCTAAATGCCTTAAATTGTCCAAGCTTAATACCTTTTCTAGAAGCGAGTCTTTACAGTTCTGAGAAGACCCAAAATAAAAATTACTAATGTTCACACTGATCATATTGAATCTGGGCTAAATGCATGGGTGTTAGGTCTATGCCTCAACTTTCAAGTTGCTTAATTGCTCCCTGAGGCATCAAATGCCGCATTCCCTTGGGCTTCATCGTCTTTGCGAAGGGTTGTGATAACATAAGCTTCACATTGCAAATCTGGCCCGAGATTGAAAAGTTTTTTCCCTTTTGCATAATCCTCGGAAATCAGCACTGTTTGAAATTCCCGCCTTTTCTGACTGCTTCATCACTTTTGCTCTGGAGGTAACACTTAATACTGCAAGAGACAACACGCGAAGCTCCACCCAGTCTCCACCCCCGGTAAATAAGACCGGGCGAAAGTCGTTTTAGCTTGCTTCAAGTCTTCTCAATTCTTCCCTTATTTATTCTTGCTTATATGCAACCATATCACCGTGTCTTCTCCAACTCTGGTTTTGATCAAGAATGAATCCTAGGTACCGCACTCCTTCAACCTGCTTGAGTTTAGCACCATTTATTATTATTGCACTGGGGAGATTTGGCAATAGGCTACACCAGTCCGACTAAACAGAACATAAATTACTCTTTGCCGCGTTGATGCTAAGTAAGCTTGCCTACAAACTCGCTCAACCCTTGCAGAGCTCTGTTTGCTTTCTGGGCCAGTTCTTCAAGAGTCTTCGCCACCACAACCAGTGCTATATCATCAGCGAAGCAAACAACGCTGAATTGCTAAACTTCAAAAACACACGGAAATGTGCCCTGCAAAAATACTAATCCAAAAAAGTGCCGAACGTGGGCCCTTCTCCCCCTACAGGTGTTCTCCCTACATTGCCAACTTTTTGGATCGTCCTACTTTCTCCATTTTCGATTCCTTTGTTTTCGGAGATAAAGTCCAATTTGAGGCCCTATTGGAAACTTTCCTAATTCAGAATAATCTGTCGGCTAACACTCAAAATGCCCACGACTCAAAATGCCCACGACTCAAAATGCCCACTAAAAATGCCAACAACTCAAAATGCCCACGACTCAAAATGCCCACTACTCAAAATGCCCACGACTCATAATGCCCACGACTCATAATGCCCACGACTCGTAATGCCCACGACTCAATATGCCCACGGTTCAAAATGCCCACGATTGGATTATTTGAGGTGTTCAGAACGTAGTGAACTTGAATTAGGGGTGAGTGAGCAACTGGATGAGTACAACAGACGGAGTATCAGAATGACGATGATCGTATGTGGAACTGGTATAACCCCGATTATAATATAATTCTGGTAAAATACTTACAAGAAACATGTGTATTGGCTTGTGGTTAGTTGCCACAAAAGCTCTGTGCTTTCTTGAGGAAGCCTCTGCCTAATAAGGAACCCCCTTGGAACTTTTCTGTGAGAGCTTTAACTTGCTGGTCTTTTTTGGATCGTTCTTGAAGAAACAATAAAATAATTCCTTTCAAAACCTTTTCCGTGATTAATCCTACCCCTTGTAATCTCGTAGTCCAGGATGATGTTGGCCTCCCCTGTGGACAGTTTCAGCCGTCGGCATTTTGAACCAAGACGATATTAGCCTCCCCTGTGACCATTTTGAACTGTTGGCATTTGGAAACTGTCGGCATTTTTAAGCCGCCAGCATTTCGGACGATTTCGATTTCGGGTGTTCCAAATCTGAATTGTGGGCATTTTGAGTCGTGGGCATTTTGAGCCGTGGGCATTTTAATCGTGGGCATTTTGATCGTGGGCATTTTGAACCGTGGGCATGTTTATAGTGGACATTCTGAGCGTGGGCATTGTGAGAGTGGGCAAAAAGATTGTGGTGATTTTGGGAACCACCCCATCTGTCTTGGCACGATGCTATCTTTAGTCTGTCTCCGGACCTAGACAGACCGATTCCTAATCACTGTCTGAGGCAAATTAAAGGATTTTTCTACTTCTCAAGGTGATTTAATCACCCATCAAGCTTCCATCGAATCAGGTTATCTGCCGGTAAATATGCGCGTAACGGTCTACCGGACCCTTTCTGTTGACCCCTTAATCGGTCAAGCCAGGTCCGTGAAATGAAAGATTGCTAATTGAATTGTCCGGGGACGCCCGCGAAGAGGTCGCGGACTGGAAGAGTGACCGTGATCAGAAACAAAAATGGATTTCAATCCACCAAACTACTTTTCCTTCTTTACTTTTCTCTCCTTTTTTTTTACTTTCACTTTCACTTCCTTCTCTTTGACTCCCAACTCTCAGCCATTCAACCAACGACTGAAGAAGAGTTATACCCCCGTCCGTTCCCTACGGGTCCGGCCTAGTAAATTATGCCGGACTCTCCGTTCACGGTCGGGGTTTAAACTGGGGACGCCCGCAAATCCCTCTCTACCCTTCATCACAACCTAATTAATACTTTCTAGCACAGTGTCCTAGGATACATACCAAGTTTTTTCAAACGTTTGTCTCCTTCTTAGCAAGGCATTCCTAGCAACGCACGAAATAAAAACGAAAGATGACAAAACATCCAGAATGGTGAATCACATTCACCAAGTTCAAACAAAATACCTTAATCACTAACAGACGACGAACCGACGGAAAAACTTTATGAAATCAGAGGTACCCCCTCACTAACGTTTCTGAATCTCACAAGGAACAAGACTGCGCAGCGTTCCTCTTTTTCTGTGCCGTTCTTTCTTACTAAACTCCTCTTTTTAGTGTTCGTTCAGCCCTGCACCATTCCCCACCCTTCCGTTTTCGCTTTTTATGATCCCTGAGACAGCTGAGCCGCGTTCGATTCACTTCTCAAGTTAACTGAGATCCTCAGTCAGACGTTTTATTTGCGATTCTCGGTTAACTGGGAGCGTTCGATTCATCAACGTCGACGTGAAGGTTGACGAAAAGTTAACTTTCAACGACGTGGAGAAATTGTCAGTTGTCTCAAGTTAACCAAGAAAGAAAGTGAAAGTCAAAATGTTTCTTGCTCGGTCGACTTCTGGTCAACTTCTTGCTAAATAAAACGGCAGCAGAGAAAAAAGTCAACTCTGGGGTTGACTTCCGCGAGTCGAATCGAACGCGGCTCTGAGATCTTCTGTCCTAGTAATGCAGTAGGCTGCAATTTTAAACTAAAATCGTCCGCTTCCCGAGATATGCCTGACGTTGCAAAATATATCCAGAATAAAAATATACAAGAATACCCCTAAGTACATTTGCCCATTGTAATAAAGCAATTTGGTTCAATCCCATCCTCTCGCATCCTGACTATGAAGTTCCTGACCCGAACCGACCGAAGAACCGTCCACAGAACTTCTCTATCATCACTCGTCTGCAAATTTCAATACGAGAATCTGGTGCCATGCAAAACGGACTATATGCAAATTCTGGCTCAAGATGGAACACAATCGCGGAGCTTTGCTCGACTAGTGGCTGAAAGGTTCTGCGTGCCTACCACTTTCTCGAGAGCCGTACCCCTTCATCACTGTGAGAGGAGAATTTCGAAAGATCTTCGGATCCCAGAGATATAGGTTTGTCGACTACCTCCGACCTCGGTTATGCTGTGGTTTTTGCGGGTCGAAAACGGCGTCTATAGATGACGGACGTAATTGCTAAGAAGTTGTAGCGCATCCGAGACGCCATCCGCCACTTTTCCGGTCTAGGTTGTTCCGCTGTTTGCACTTGAAGAAGGTTGGCATAAAAATGGTTGATGACTAGTAGATATATCTTTTTTTTTTAGCTAATGAAACAGTCGTTTGAATCGTAAGAAGACATGCCGAATCCTTTGGAAACTTATTTTGTCGCTGGACAATTAGTTCGTCCGAAATCAAGTCCAAACCGTAAATATAATTTCGTTTCGCAGTTTGGTAAACTTTTCATTATGATGCCGATTAAAGCTTCATACGGGGTAAAAAGACACACTGATGCCATTCATAAACATTATTTTCTTGCTGGGCAAATACGGTCTAAACCGGAAATTCTTGAGAGATAAAAGTTTTGACTGAAGTCGATTAAAGTGTGAAAATACAGGTGGAAAAAAATACACTGGATCGGTATCTTCACTTTGTTTTCCTGTCGGAGCGATATGTGGCCAGAATTCGGGAAAAATTGAATTTCGGTAGTAGGCTATTATAAATCCTTGATAAAAGTCGTTTGGCTTTGGTATTGCAAGTGGACAAGTTGAAACGATATATCTTGTTTGTTTTCCTATTTGGTTGATCCTGCGGACGAAATGCGGGAAAACCGGAAATTCAGCAGGCCCCGTGTTTTGTCTTTCTTTGATCTTTTAAATGTGGAAGAGGGTGTAAGAAGACATAGATAATAAATCTTCCGAGTTCTCTTTCCTATCAAGTCGATAGTTTGGAAGCCGGCAGGACTTGTCGGAGTCCGCGAAAGTGGGAAATTTGTTATCTCTAACATCATCTTCGTCCCGTTGTTCGTGTCGTTATGGGGTTGATAAGATGACTGATTCATGCGGAATCCGATTTAAACTTTTAATTTCGGAAAAAATCTACCGCTCTGATAGAATTTACATTTACAAGCTGCATTGTGTGTTTAGAAATAAACTGCATATTGATTCAGAATGTCCGACTAATCTAGAATCCGAGTAACACCGCAACATTCTACTAACTATTCTACCAAATTGTACATACGAAATTAAGAAACTCCGACTTTTAACAAACTTCGCTAATTTCAAGATTGCACAGTATCATACCCGTGTAGCTCGATCGAGAAGTAAATAGTGTCCTGTTATTTTCAAAAAATGTACAAAATTACCTTGAACATTCAAGACTGTCTTAGCGTAACTCTCTATTTTACAGAATTGACCGTATATTGGTTCCACGGCCACATTACGTATTTGTTTCTGAATTCAACATATTTTGAAGATTGTGGGAGTAGAAACATAGCCTTCGTTTGGAGCCCTAATGTCTTCATTACAAAACAATCAACATTACAAACATACCAATTATACTTCATTACAAACATACCAATTATAACGTTGGTACGTCCATCATACACTAGAATATGAAATGAAAGAAAAATCTTAAAAATATTCAGGGCGTGTTGTTTCGTCTTGGGAGACATCAGGTCTTCGAAGGTCTTTAAAACAACCTTGTTGATATCTTCGTTCAGTTGTCTTACCGGAAAGAGGACACCAAACAAGGATGTGCTGCGTGAGAACAGGGAGGAAACGTTGACGTCAAGGACCTTATCGGTACAGGATCAACAAAGTCACGTACATGCAACTGAAAAACAGAGACAAAAACCAGCACGTACGTATACAAGGATGTAATGCATACAAGGACCGATTTACCTACACACTGCACTGTCACAAGTTTTATAACAGACAGCACAAGGATGCGCGGTTTCAACAGACAACGCTCAGCAGACAATACTTGGGATGTAGTCTGTTGTCGCGACAAACGTTATGCATGAATGTTATGCATGACAAGCATTGCCAGGAAGAGCCGAAAACCTCAAAAAAAAAACATCTGCTGGATTTCCGATATCATGCCGACAAACTAATAAGTCGGCAGATGCTTTTTCGGCATTTTTTGGCTCTTTGGCAATGCTTGTTGCGTTTTGAAAATCACAACAGATTTCATCCCAAGTGTACATCTTTGCGCATTTTTGTGTGATCTTTTTATGGAACTTCTGACAGTGTAGTAATCGAGGGATGGCAGTGGTTTCTGTAATGTGTCGGTTATAGTGTCTGGGTCTGATTCTGGGATTTTGCAGAGTAAAAAGAAAAGGTTAAGTTTTAATGTTTGTCTTATCCCAAATTTTGCTCATTTTGCTAACCAGCGCGAAATTTCACCAAGCTCCAGTAGAAGAAGAAGCACATTTAAAAGTCAACAAAATCTTTAAAGAGAATGCCATACTGAGTTTTTATGCCAGAAAAAGCGGAAAGAGTTGGCTGATATATATCAAGTTTGCTATTTCCTTTCCGTTTGTCTCTGGTGACTTTCCTTTCAGTTTGACTGTTTGACAAAACCAAGAGAGTGAAACAGTTAGAAAAGTGTTCAAATAATCAAGTAATCCTTACGGCATTTCACAACTATGTCTCATTTTTGCAATGGTACAATTTTCCTTCCGGATCGGGGCTTTGGGGGTTGTTTTCATGCCCATATAGCGATCGTCATGTCTGTCCCTCCGTTGGTATATTCTGCTTTTCCTATCTCGGGCACTTCCACGTAAGCTAGAACGCTGAAACTTGGCATTGATATAAAGGGCCATACCCACAGAGGCGTCATTTGGGGGGGGCAGGGGGTGGCAGCTGCCACCCCTTGGCCGTCCAACGGGGACCAGAGCTACCCAGGAAAAACAGGAAAATAGCCTGAAAAAGTCAGTTTTTCATCACAATTGTGACATCTCGTTGCGCCATGCCAGTTGATCTTCACTGATGAAAATCGAACCTTTTTTAATCCGAGATAATGACCCATTGTTCGGGGATCGAATGTCTTCAAGGCGCGTTTGAGGCTGGATTAGTTGTGTGTCTGAACTCTGAACATGAAGAGCGAGACATTATTTTTGTAACATGGCTTTCAGTATCATATTATGATTTGTTCCTGGATAGCTGAGGGCCCCCTTGGAAATTCAGGTGGGGGCACCGCCCCGACGGAGCACAAAATGTAAGAGTAGGAAGGGGAGAGGGTCAGCAAACACTATGTGCCTTTTCACTTAACCCCAGCTTGTTTATTTTGTAAAATGGTAAAAAGAGTTTTAAATCTGCGTTTAACGTGTGTTGCAGGAAAGGCTACCCTGTTTCAGTTTTGTTTCGGAAGGTCATTTTATTTGGAAAGGGTCGAGTTGAAGCACCATCATGTACCAGTTTTCAGTTTAATGTCTCACATTGTTTCAAATGTGTCGTGACCAAACATTATGAGTCGTGGCCCGTGCTTTCATTTGTTGATCCAAAAAGGCCCTCTGATCATAAAGTAAAGAATTCCAAAATTTTCGCCTGCGGCGCCGCTCGTAGTATGCTCTGTTTACTTTGAGGTTTGTACTTACAGTTTGGGGGATGGGCCATTTTAGAACCTAAAATTTGTTCAGGAAGTAGTTAAATTTTGTTAGAAAACATGCAAATTCAACAAATTTTTTTGCCTGCGGCGCTCATTGCCATTTTTTTCAAAAAAAATCGTTAGAAACTTGCTCTCCTGCGAGTTCCAGTTAGTTTTCTGCTCTTCAGCCGTGCTGGATTTCCAACAAGTACATTTTGCGGCATTCACCCCTCGCCCAGGCACTTGAAACCGCCCGTGCGTCACGGGTCCCCGGAGGGGATCCCGAGAAGCCGCCAGTGCCCCCCCTTAGGTTTCAGCGAAATGACGCCTCTGCATACCCAACGAAACCTTATTTCCCGAATCCGATCATTATTAGTACTTGAATGGCTGCGATGTGGCTTCTTTCGTCCGCGCCAATTATGACGGAAGTTCAATGCTCTAGAACGTTAGCTCATTCTTGGAGGATTTCTAAAAACTGCTGATTCAGCCTAGGTTAATCCTGTTCTCTAATGCCGAGAAAATAGCCGAGAGAGCTATTGTCCAAGAGAGAACCCAGTGACTTATCTCTCTTCAGTCCATCCACAGCTATAAGCCACAGTAAGCTGTGAGTCCATCCGTATTTCAATGTTTCCTCTGTCTAAAGCAACTTTGGACTTCCGGTGATATTTTCCGTTCTTGGGCAATAGGAAGGAGCTCTTGCTGCATTTACCGGCGGAAGCCTCAACGATTGCATGACCGAAGGTACCGACCAAACCGGTATAGCACGCTAGGGATTTCCTCGTGGGACGTAGTCTGATTGGTAGGAATAAAAAGGTTAACATTCCATTGTTGATAATAGAGCTTGTTTAATTGTCGACTACTGTTCGTGAAAAAGGATGAGAAAGATATTGTAATTTTGCCTTTTTTGTTGTCCCTAGCTCCGTAATGGAACTAAAAGCTTCTGAAATCACCGCCTTTCGCCATTGTTTTGTTTTGTACCTACGACTTTGTTTTTCGGTTTAGCCGAATTTTGTCAGTCACGGAACGCAAACGGGAACCCGTCAATTGGCCCATCCGTCATTTCGCCCAAACTATCCGTCACTTCATCCGCTTTTTCCAACAGTTCAACCACCCGTAAGTTGACCCACCAAAATCCGTAAGTTCGCCCAACCGTCTTTCAAACAAGCTTAAGTTCGTCCACCCGTCACTTCGTCCACCCGTCATTTCGTCCACCCGTAAGTTTGCCCACCCGTCACTACTCCCACCCATAAGTTCGTCCACCCGTTAGTTCTTCCACCGTCAGTTCACCTGCCGCCAGTTTGCCAACTGGTATGTCCGCCCACCTGTCAGTTCGCCCACTCCTCAAATCCTACAGTTAATCCAATTAAAAAATCCGACAGTTGGTTCAATTCTGCATTTTCGGCAGTGTAGTTAGGCAATCTTTTGGCAGTTAATGAGTTATAGTGTTTTAGCCGAAATTTGTCAGTGTCTATTAATTTCTTTTTTACTCGCTATCTTTGGCGGATATAAAATATTGAACTGAATTGAATTGAATTCGGCTCTGTCGTAAAAATTCATGAAAGAAAGGGGCGCAATCCCAGCGGAGTAATAAGAAGAAGACGACCCTTGCTCGTTTTAATAAGGGTAAAAATGAGACGCTTTGGGTGTCTGTTGGGTGGTTCCCAAAATCACCAGGATATTTTTGCCCACTCTCACAATGCCCACGCTCAGAATGCCCATGGTTCAAAATGCCCACGATCAAAATCCCCACGATTAAAATGCCCACGGCTCAAAATGCCCACGACTCAAAATGCCCACGAATCAAAATTCCCACAATTCAGGTCGAATACCTAAAATCGAAATCGTCCGGAATGCCGGCGGCTCAAAATGCCGACACTTCCAAATGCGACAGTCCAAAATGGCTACAAGGGAGGCTAATGTCGTCTTGGTTCAAAATGCCGACGGCTGAAACTGTCCACATGGGAGGCCAAAATCATCCTGGGACAACGGATTACGAGATTATAAGGGATATGATTGACCACGGGAAATGTTTTGAAAGGAATTATTTTATTGTTTCGTGGTCACTTCAGAATTGTTTGCGTGAAAGTACAAAAGCAATGTCGTATATAAAACTGTGCCAACACAGAAAGCAAAACCAGGCGATCCAAATCCCCCAGTTAACTTGCATCATGAAGGTAAGAGTTAATCCTTAAGTAAAAATAACAGTTTTAAGATCGCTGTTTGGGACTGTCTTAAAAACTTCAAGATCAGAATACATGTTGCATTTTGGGACCCGAAAACGTCACTGAAAAGGTGCTTCTGTCTGCCCGTCTGCGTATTAGAAAGATAACACTCAGATACGTTTACGTCTTTTGATCAGGCTTTGTGTAAGGCCTTTCGTCCGGGCACAGGTGCAGTTTTTTTTTTTTTTAATCCGGGTGCAAGTGCAGTCTCTCTCGAATAGTAGGTAAGTTTATTGTTACCCCCTCCGTCGTGGTCTCTTAAAGATAAGTTCCGAGGGGTTAGAGGCTTCCTCAAAAAAGCACAGCGCTTTGGTGGCATTATACCATGAGGCAATACAAAATGTTTCATGTAAATATTTTACCAGTATTGTATTATAACTGAGATTATACCAGTTCAACATACGATCACCGTTATTCTGATACTCGGTCTACTCCTCCTGTTGCTCACTCACTCCTAATTCAAGTTTACTACGGACTGAACACCTCAAATAATCCAATCCTGGGCATTCTGAACCGTGGGGATTTTGAGTCGTGGGCATTTTGAGTTGTGGGCATTTTTAACCGTGGGTATTTTGAGCCGTGGACATTTTGAGTTGTTGGCATTTTTAGTGGGCATTTTGAGTAGTGGGCATTGTGATCGTGGGCATTTTTAGTGTTAGCCCTTCTGCTGACGTAAAGACAAAGGAAAAGGAAAATGTTGTCATTAAAATGCAGCAAACCTTTTTGCTTGATAACGAGGTTGTTACTAGTTCAAACTGAAACTTAAAGTTTAACTGAAAAGGCAGTTTATTTTAAAATCTCTTTTAAAAGCAAATGAGATAGTCGATCTGGAAGTAAGGAAACATTCTGAATCCATTTCTGAAACCAATTTTCTAGCCGGGCAATTAGTTCGCCAGGAATCCGGCCAAAGCCAGAAATTTGGTAAAAGTAAAAGTTCATTCTTAAGTCGATCAGTGATTCGCGTCGGAAGTAAGTAAACACGTTGAATCCAGTTCTAAACTCTATTTTCATGTATGATAATTAATTCTGCTAGAATTTGCCGAATCCCGGAAATTTGGTAGACTAGAAAAGTTTACTTTTAAGTCGACCACTGAAGTTGCTCACTGTAAAACCGACAATTCTCTCTGATTGATAAGTTTTGTGCTTTTCAGAATGACAATTGTACGTTTTGAACTTGTGAGCGTCAGAGAATCGTACTTTTAGTCGTATGTTTCGAGCTTGTCAGAATCACAGTCGTATATTTCGAGCTTGCCAGAGTGACATATGGCAGTTAGTTACCAAATCGTGAATTTCCCATGTACATCCAGAGAAGGATAAGAAAAAGCTCCACTTAGTCGAATTGTCTAGCCCCTCACTACTGAAGATGATCGTTGACGGACCACCGGTTCTTAGTTATGTAACCAAGGAGTACATAACAGTTACTGTTCCTTCTCCGTGACAGAAAAGGAACCGAATTATTTTTTCTCCTAAACGCATCGCAAACAAACAGTGGTACACCAACCAGCAAAAACTGCATACCCCTCGATGATCATCGCCAAATATGTTCAGGGTTTAACAACAATTGTTACTTACTACTCCCTTTTTTGTCCTTGGGGGGAAAATACTAAAAATTAAGTATACATACAAAAGTAGTAGCACATAAACAGGGGGGTAAGGGTTTGGTGTGCTGAAAACCGAGAGTAGGCTGATCCCGACATCTTCCTTTGTAGCAGTGGAATTTTATCCGAAATATAACACCGAACTTACGAATAATAACCCGATGCAAAGGGAGAGGAAAAGAAGGAATCTATAGTAACGAGGAAAACTTTTTCCGAGAGATAGAAGGTCTTTCATTTTAAAAGAGGATGTTGTTCAGAAACGTAGAAAATAAACTGGTAGTAAAAGGGGAATAGAGCCGACAGAGAGCTCGTTTCTCATACCGCAGAAGGTTAGCAACAATCTTCGAGTCACCGAATTGTATTTTTTTTCTCTACATCAAGGACAGTTTGTTGCCGTAGAAACGGTAGAGAATTAGTTATTATTATTGGGATCCCAAAACGTAAGTGGAGGGATACCTATGACATCGCAAAAATTGTCCGTCTGTCCGTCTGTCCGTCCGTCCGTCCGTCTGTCCGTATGTCTGTAAGCACGATAACTCTCGAAGGCAGTGAGATATTTGATGAAACTTGGTGTGGGGATTCTTTGGGTCAAGAGTAAGGTCGAGTTCGTAGATGGGCCCTGTAGCTTTACATTTAGGGGTGGGGGAGGGGGTTTAAATTAAGGGGCAAGCAAAATTTTTTTAAACAGCTAATGTGATAGTCGATTATGGGGTAAGAAGACACGCTGAACACGAATATGAAAACCATTTTCTCGCCGGACAAGTAGTTCATCCGGAATCCGGCCAAAACCGGAAAGTTTGTTAGAGTTAAAGTTTTATCTGAAGTTGATTAGATGTTTGATGTAGGGGTAAGAAGGCATGCTGAACAAGAATACGAAAACCGTTTTGCCGCCGGACAAGTAGTTCGCCCGGAATCCGGCCAAAACCTTTGGTCTTGTTACTCTTTAATCCAGAAAATGAAATTCCAGCGATGCCCGACCACCTGAAAGAAGTAACAAGGCGATAGTAAAATGTTTGGACACAATGGAAGACTGAGCAGAAAAACGATAGTTAAAAACCAAAAACTCACATTTTTCCACGTTGAGAGACAGTCGAACATATGGTGAGAAAAATTTGAAACCATGGAAGGAAGGCTTGTACGACTATTGCTAATAGTCTGAGTTCTAAAAGCAGGAGTTTTTTTTTAGGGAGTTCGGGGATAGGAATGGCTGGTAGGGAGGCTAAGAGAAAAATCTTTTGTAGGAATTCAAAATCCGGGAAAGTTCCTC
Organism: Branchinecta lindahli; assembly: GCA_023053555.1. Lineage (NCBI taxonomy): Eukaryota > Metazoa > Arthropoda > Branchiopoda > Anostraca > Branchinectidae > Branchinecta > Branchinecta lindahli. The sequence continues at coordinate 27,803,276 of JAKZAO010000004.1, forward strand.
TGTTTGGGAATATCGCCTAGAGGGAGTATTGTTAATAGGTCTCTCCCAGATTTTGACTTCGTTTTTGTGAACAGGTAGTTTTCACTTTGTTGCACCGTTAAAGTTCCAAGTCACAATCAAATCTTTACTGAAGTTCGGTCGTAAGTAGCATTTGGGTCTCTGCAAGTAAGTGGCAACTAATGCTTCTGATGATGATTCTAATGATTCTTCTTCTTTTTACGTTGTGGCTCTAGCTATTCAAGTCTTAAACGTCAGGTTATATTTCGCTTTTGAAGTTGAGTTTGTAAGATACAGCTATTATTTCTGACTTATGAAGTTGAGGTTCTAGAAAGGTATACGGTACATTATATATAAGCTTTTTCAGTCTTAGCACCTGGTCTTTCACTGATCAGTCGCCATTCGGAATTTGTTATTGATGCTAGCTAGACCTCACAGAGGTCAGGATGGTCTAGCAAGAATCTAGCAGGAATCTAGTACCCGGATGGAGAAAAGTTCGGTAAATACGGATAAGAGGTAGGGAAGTAATACCATCCCTTTAAAGTTTAACCGAAAAGGACTGAGATAGGACAATCTAGTTAGCCATCACTTATTCACTTAAAGTGGGTAGAAGACCCGATGAAAATGCGTTATTTCGCTGCTCCGCTATTCACGAATAATTGATTTTCAAACAGTGGAATTCCCCTGTTGGATTTGTAGTACCTGTACGCGCTTGTAACTGTGTTGTATGTGTGACGAAAATGATTTGCGAAAAATAATTGTTCACGCAATGAGCTACCTTCCGCAAGATGATCACTGGCTACTGAAAAGCCGCGTTTCGACTGAAATTCAAATTTTAAGCGTCATAGTAGAATTTTGCGTTGTGAGGACGGCTGTAGATATTCTTAACGTTACTCTAGAGCAAAATAGGGAAAAATAAAAAAAATCCCTTTACACAATCCAAATAATGCAGTGTATTCAGTTAAATGATACAAAAATAAGTTGGCTTTTTAGTTGAACTTTAAACAACTCTCAGAGTCCTGATTCCGAGATTTGGTTTATTCAGCATGGTGTCATCTTGCGTTTGCAACCGAAAATCAGTGGTAACGTGCACCCCCAGTAGTTTAGTTTCTTTCACATCTTGGGACGGGGTACGATAAGTTCTTTTTTTTAAAGGACCCCTCTTGCTTATTCTGCTTTTTATAACATATCTAGCTCCCATACAGAATTATAAGCTTCTAAAATCCCCACCTTTCTCCATTGTTTCGTTTTGTGCCTACGAAATTTTAGCGCTTTTTTGGCCTTGCCGAGTTTTGCCCGTCACACAACGAAACGTTTGCCGGGATCATCAAGGTCTGCTGACAACTCTTTCACACATAAGGATCTGAGAAGCTTTTGTTTATTACTTCTTTTATTTGCTTAGTTTTCACACTTTTGAACCATGGCGCGATCAGTTTTCAAACGTTTTGCGCCCAGCCGCCGCGTCGGAGAGCAGTAAGGCTGGACATAGTCGACAGGCGCTAACAAGAAAATCGCTAATTTCAGATGGAAAGTAACGGTATTTTCGAAAATATTTTTTACTGATCCATTTCATAGGGAAAATATTATTTCTAGTAAGAGTTGTGCTTTAAGGAAATTCTAGCCTTGCTCTAAGGAAAAACTGCACAGTAACACAGTGCTACTGACTCTCAGCTTTTGTTTTCGTTTACGTTCCATAGTCTTCTTGAAATTTCAAATCTGAGGAAACTTCAATCTTTCCTCACTGTTTCCAAACTGTCCGAGTGCGTTCTTGTCGGATGTTGATCAGGAATTTCCTCACATCTCGAGAAAGAAATTGCACATTACACAAGAAGGAGGCTCAGGTTGCGACAGGAAGGCAAGTCATGGTGGCCTTCCGGCCAAGTGCCATATACCGATCACTTTTCCGTCGGTCTGTCGGTCGGTCAGTCCGATGTTTGCGTGTTAGGGTACTTCCAGATGCGCTAGGACGATGAAACTTGGCAGGCAGATTAGGGACCTGACCAAACTAACTTGGAAATAGTCACTTGCCCTATCCGGCCATCGTGGCGGGAGGGAGGGGAGCCGGAATCCGGAATTTAGTGGCATGTATAACTTTCGAACGGGTGAACGGATCTTAATGGAACTTGATCTTTGTAGTACAGTCAATCTACGGGAATTTATAGCCTAACCTGGAACAAATTGCAATACAAATGTATTTGACACTGTCCTGATCAGACAAAAATTCTCTACAACATATCCATAATCGGAAGTGCTAGCAGAGGGCGAAATTGTCTTTTTTTGCACTTTTATCTTTTTAATAGACATTTAAAAGAAAAAAGAAAATCGGACTAACTGTAGTTTGCAAAACATGTTTGGGGGCTATTTTGACCCATAGAAACCGTTTCCGATACTTATTTTAAGTTTCAAAAAAATTTTAACTTTTTTTTTTATCAAGACATTTTTTTTTAAGAAAAGGCAAATGATACATGTTTATAGGGTCAACGAAGCACCTGGAACTGTTTCTGGGGTCGATTTTGTCTTCAAACTGCACAGCCTAAAGATAAATAGGGAGGAAGCAGTTCAGCAGCTCGTTTTAGGTAATGCATTCCGAAGGTCCGCTTCTGTTTTTTCAAGCGGATGTGCGAACATCAGAGAAGTTGTTGAAGCTGGTGAGAAGGCGCTTTTAATGCTATACGGCTGCCATGAATGTTCAGGCTTTGACGAGGCTCGACTTTTTTCCTTCGAAATAAGAGTTTCCACTGCACTGTCTTTCGTTCATCCTGGAGAACTGCCTTACCTTAGACCTTAGATCCTTCTGTGTCACCGGAGGTACATAGGACATCTACGAATAGGCGCAAGTCTTCTCTCTGGTGGGCTGCCGCCAGGACATCTCCCCACTCAGGTTGCAGGCTTGCGTGGACGTTTGCAAGGTCTCTCTGGTAGGTGCGACGGATCGTGTTTCTCGGTCTTCCCCTTTGACGTCTTCCTTTTGGTTGCCAATTCAGGATGTTATTTGGCACCTGGATTCTTCGATGCGCAGGACGTGGCCCAAGTATAGCCATCTTGTTGTTCGGTTAATGTCCGTTATCATAGGCTGACCAGCGTACCTCCTGGTTTGATACTCGCTGCTGCCAAGTTATGTTGAGGATTCTCCCGAGACAATATATATATATTTTATTTTAACCCGCCAAGTACACGAGGTGATAGTGGAGTAAATAGAATAACGAAAAATAACACAAGATAAATAACAATTCGTCTCGAAGGCAAGAAACCTTTTCTCCTGCTGCATATTGAGCTTCGAGCATTCACTGTGACACAGGAGAATGGACAGCCGTGGACAGGACATGCTGTTAAGCAGACGCAGCTTCAACTTTGTGGAGTATTTTCTGGATCGCTAGACTGGTCTCATGCGGTTGACGGCTCCGCTTGCTTGGCCGATGCGAAGTTGGATCTCTCTGGCGTTTGAGCCGTTCTTCTCTACGGTGCTTTCTAAGTACTTGAATTCCAGGACCTGCTCGATTTCCTTCCCCGCATATTTCAGATCTGAAGGGGAGTCGCTCGTTGCCGTACTCTTCGTTTTTTCGGAGTTAATCCGGAGACCCAACTGCATGGCTTTCTCTTGATGGTGTTCATCAACTCCTGTAGCCTTGTCTTACTGGACTCCAGGAGTCCAACGTCATCGGAGAAATCAAGATCACCGAGGCGTCGGTTTGGAAAGCTCGATTCCGTAGCCAGTGCAGTCCCAAAGGAAGAAGTTCATGACAAGAACGAAGAGGAATGGGGAGAGAACGCACCCTTGCTTGACTCCAGACATTATGCGAAAGTATCTTGTGTTGCCGTCTTCTAGTCGCACGCAGCACTCCGTGTTATCGTACAGGGCCATGATGAGCGCCACACGTTTTGGTGGGATTCCGTAGTAGGCTAACCGATGCCACCAACTTACAATTCTGCGAAGTTTTACAGCATGCGATTCTACTGCCAAGTGCAAATGTGGATAGGAAACTCTGCTATCGACTATCGACCCTCTACAGTGGGGACGGACGAGTCATAAAGATAATTTAGTGCCAATTATGACTGATGCTTTACCTGCCCCTTCAAAGTTACTGAAATGATGTGTGATAGAGACCGGAGTACATGCCGAAAGAACGGACTAGAGTGCACAGTTGCTTGTCGACACTGCAAAGGTATGTCCTGCACCAACGCCAAGATGTTTTGTGACGAGGATGCTGATTGAAAGTTCTCGATCAATCAACCTATATTGCAGAAGTGAAATAGATCTCAATAAAGTCTGTAGTGAATTCGAAGTTTATTTTTGAGATATCAAGTCAACCACTCTAGTTGAGACGTTAAGTGAAATCGATTTACATTGCGAGTACCCATTAACTCGTATTGTCTATGGTGACTTCCTCACCATTTAGACAACACGGGTAGATGATCTGTATTATGTATGCATGTGTGTTATGATCAACTTTTTTTTCTTTTCTTCTTACTTTTTATGTACTCCGTGGTTTTACTGTGTTGTTCACGCGCAAAAAAGTTAAATAAATAAACACAAATCAAAGTGACTTGGCTTACGAACGTTTACGTTTTTTTCTTAATTTTCTCTGAGTCCTGTTTTACAAAGTAAGATAATAAAGAAGAAGATAAATTTTGGCAGAGTTGTCTTTATTGCTTCGTTTCATTCATTTAGTGTAGGTGCAGAAAATTATTTGTCTTTAGGCTGTGCATTTTCAGTACAAAATCAACCCCAGAAACAGTTCCAGGAGCTTCGCTGACTCTATAAACATGCGTCGTTTGCTTTTTCGTAAGAAAATGTTTGATAAAAAAAAGTTTAAAAAAGGTATAAACTTAAAATAAGGATCGGAAACGGTTTCTACGGGATAAAATAGCCCCTAAACATGTTTTGCAAGCTACACCAAGTCCGATTTTCTTTTTCCTTTTAAATGTCTATTAAAAAAGTTAAAAGTGCAAAAAAAGACAATTTCGCCATCTGCTAGCACTGCCGATTTTGGATATGTTGTAGAGATTTTTTTTCTGATCAGGACAGTGTCAAAAACATTTGTATTGCAATTTGTTCTAGGTCAAAGTCTATTTTCACTGTACTATTGGAAAGACCTCGTGTTTCGGATGTCCTGTTTCATGTCCTGATCGGATCCGGTGACTATTGGGGGAGTCGGAGGGGGGGACCAGAAATCGTGTGAGATGTTCAGAGTTGATGGGTCGGGATGAAACTTGGTGGATAGAACAAGCACGAGCCCTAGATACATAGTTCATAAGACCGGACCGGATCCGGGCACTGTGGGTGGAGTTGGAGGGAGGGTTCCGAAATGCCGGTGAACCCGAGCTAAGATGCTTCTACATGTGCTAGGACGATGGAACTTGGCAAGCATATCAGGGACCTCACTATTTTAACTTAAGAACAGTCGTTTCCCCGGTTTCACCATCGTGGGGGTGTGAAGGGAGGGGGAATCCGGAATCTTGATGTATGTCAAACTTTTGAACGGGTGATCGGATCTCAATGAAACTTCATATTCGGAAAGAACTCATGTCCGAGATGTCCCATTTCAAGTGCGGACAGGATCCGATCGATGTGGGGGGGGGGGGGGTCGGGGGGAGCGGAAATTTTGTGACACGCTTAGAGTGTAGCGACTGGGATGACACTTGCTGGGAAGAACAAGCATAAGCTTGTATACAAGATACATCAGTGAGATACATCAGTGAAAGAACCGGACCGCATTCGGACACTGTGGGGGGGGGGGTTGGACGGGGAGGGTCCGGAATTCCGGTGATCGCGATTTAGGGTACTTCCGGATATGCTAGGATGATGAAACTTGGCTTGAACATTAGAGACTTGACAAGATTGGCTTAGAAAATGTCACTTCCCAGATCCGACCATCCTTTAAAGTACTCATCTTTACCGAAAAGTATAAAAAAAAATTAAGCAAAATATACAGTTTCATGGTCCCCATGAGCCCATGATCATTTTTGTCTCAAGGGTTTTCCTTAGAAATGAATTTCTAGCACCCTTAAATTGCGCATCTTATCCGACAAGTCAAAAAAATACTTTTGACCAAACCATATATATTCATGATCCTAAATAAGGGCTCATGATCATTTTTAATTTCACCTTACCTGATCATTTCACCTTTAAAGTGCGCATCGTCACAGCGAACTCCAAAACTAAAATACTTTTTACCAAACGAAAATTCTCGTGATTTCCAAGGGCCCAAGATCGTTTTTATCTCAAGGGTTTTGCTTACAAATGATCACAACAAACCCACGAATTTACGAATTCCTACTTCATCCTCTGACCCAGCCTTGCAAATGCCGTATGAGCTTCCAGCTCTTGTTATGTTTCGTTGCTTGAATGTTGCCTGACGGCATTACAAAACATCTATCTCTCAAGTCCAAAACATTTCGACTGGGGGAACAGATTGTTTACAGTTGCTAACGATCGTAAACAGTTGTTAACAAATGGAAAAAGTTGTTTACGATCGTAATTTTACGATCGTTTTTTCCGGTTTCAATCGTTTCCAATCGTTTTCAACTGTTAACGATCGGAAACAATTTTTTTTTTTTTTGTCAAGTCGTTAAAGGAGATGCATCATAAGCATTTTAGCACTTGCAACGTCTAGAACACCCCCCCCCCCCCCACCCAAGACCCAAGATGAAGACACGGCTCGATCCGACCGCTGGGTCATCTAGTGGCGCGTGTCGGAAGTGCACGACATGGAGAGTCTGGGATCATAGTTTGACTATGTGTCTAACAAATTGTTTTTATTGTACCAGGCACATGGAAAATGTGTAGAAAAATCAAACTAACTATTTGCATTATCGATTTCTTTGAGTATTTATTGTTTTCTGTTTTTTTCTTGATAATTCCCGAAGTCCAAAGAATTAAGGATGTAAACCAGATCACAATAAACAAACGCCGTAAATTCATTATAACGATTTCTTAGAGACTTTGAAAGTAAGCAAAATAGTATTCAGCTTCCGATACCAAAAATTGTCAAACTAGCCGAGGGTTTTTACTTCTGACATATCTAAACGTCCACAGGGTGATATACATCGTTGTTTTAATCCTCTTACACGCCCCTCGATCTTCTCGAAGATTCTAGTATAACTCTGACCCGCATCGGGAGATCAGTGAATATTTAATGAGTAATGGCGAGTTGACGAACTTGTTTTCAAGAGTGAAAGTAATTTGTGGATTACCTTGGATACCATGGAGATTCTGGAGAAACCAAAGGTAACTTGGTGTTCGTAAATATTCGACCCATCGTAAAATGATAGTGTGTCCTACCTTCTCGGCCCACATGAATCAACTACTTTAAATACAGACTTGATTTTTAACAATGGTAATAAGGAGGTTGATTTGTTTTTAGTTTTACACAACAAGATAGTTTTACTCAAACGGCGAATCTGAAATCCCAATCGTAAAAGTTCCGATCGTAATTTTACAACTGTTTACGATCTTTTTTTTCAGGTTCATTAAACAACTGTTTACGATCGTTTAAGGTTGTTTTCGATCGGAAACGGTTGTTTCCGATCGTTTTTTCAGGTGTCATTATACAATTGTTTACGATCGGAAACGGTTGTTTTTATCGGAAAAAGTTGGTTCAGTTTTCAAGTCCCGAAACAAGACCAACGCGATGGTAGGGAATATTTTTTGTTTTACACAATCAAATTAGTTTAATTCAAGCGGTGAATCTGTTTCCGATCGTAAACGATTGGAAACAACTGTTTCCGATCGTAAACCGTCATGAAACAACTGTTTACGATCGTTTAAGGTTGTTTTCGATCAGAAACGGTTGTTTCCGATCGTTTTTTCAGGTGTCGTTAAACAATTGTTTACGATTGGAAACGGTTGTTTTTTTATCGGAAACGGTTGTTTTGATCGGAAAAAGTTGGTTCAGTTTTCAAGTCCTGAAACAAGACCTGGCTTTTAACTGCGATGGTAGGGAATTTTTTTACTTTTTTTTTTTTTATTTTACACAATCAAATTAGTTTACTTCAAGCGGTGAATCTTTTTCCGATCGTAAACGATTGGAAACAACTGTTTCAGATCGTAAATCGTCATGAAACAACTGTTTACGATCGTTTAAGGTTGTTTTCGATCGGAAACGGTTGTTTCCGATCGTTTTTTCAGGTGTCATGAAATAATTGTTTACGATCGGAAACGGTTGTTTTTGATCGGAAAAAGTTGGTTCAGTTTTTAAGTCCTGAAACAAGACCTGGCTTTTAACTGCGATGGTAGGGAATTTTTACTTTTTTTTTAGTTTTATGAAACAACTGTTTACGATCGTTTTCAGTTGTTCCCGAACGTTTTCAATTTGTTCGATCGGAAAAAAATTAATTTAATTTTAAGTCCTGAAACAAGATCTGATGGTTAACAACGGTAGTAGGGAAGATGATTTTTTCTCAGTTGTGAACGATCAAAATGGTGTAACTGAAACGGCGAATCTGAAATCCCAATCGTAAACGATTGGAAACAACTGTTTTCAATCGTAAATGATTGGAAACAACTGTTTTCAATCGTAATTTTACAACTGTTTACGATCTGTTTATATTTAAAAGCCGTGGAAATGCTTAAAGTTGAGAGCTGTCAGCCGTATTTTTGCTATTTTCACTTTTCTTTGAAGCGCAAAATATTTCAAAAGCATCGTTCGTAGTCGAAGCCCCCTCTATAGTGCTAAACCTTCTTCTGGTAATTTTTTAAGAGTGCTACCGTCAAATCGATAATTTTGGGAAAAATAATATTTTCCTGTATATAGTCCAACGAAAATGTCTATCGCATTATCGTCAAATGGATTGAATCATTTGAATCGCAGAAAATGAAATATTAGTAGGAGTGCGACTAGTTGGATAGAAGTCTTTGCTCTTCCACTTGGCACCAAGTTTCAGTTCAGCACTAGCCACTAGGTCGTAGGGGACTAGGGGCGGGGCTAGAGAGTGTGTAAAATCGGCAGTCGGGAAACAAACCTTCCCAGTTCCCGATCGTAAAAATACGATGGAAATAACAATGCCAGGCCATAAAGATTCGATTGGAAACAACTGTTTCCGATCGTAACAAAACGATCGTGAACAACTATTTCCAATCGTAAAAAAACAATTGTTTACGATCGGAATGTCCCATAATACAATTGAAAAAAAACGATCGTTTACGATCATTAACGATTGGAAACAGTTGTTTTCGATCGTAAAAATACGATCGTTAACAACTGCTTCCAATCGTAAACAACTGTTCCCAATCGTAAACAACTGTTTCCAATCGTTAACAACTGTTTCCAATCGTAAAAAAACAATTGTTTACGATCGGAATGTCCCATTATACAATTGTAAAAAAACGATCGTTTACGATTGTTTACGACTTGAATTATTACCATACGGGTCGGGTTTGCATTGAAATGGTGGAAGTTTGCCGAATAAGAAAAGCGAAGTGCAGATCGGTGCTTGGGGGGTCATTCTTAGACACTTGAAACTTTCGGCTAAAGTGGCATATCACTATCGTAATGTCCATCTGTCCCCCTGTAATTCTGTCCGCTTGCTAGTTCGGGCACTTTCACACGAGCTAGGACTACGAAACGGTAACGCGACATAGTGCTCAACAAGACCTACGTTGCCTAGCTGGCCAACGTCAAGTCTTGCAGGCAACCTTTGTTCGGCTTCGCCGATGAGAGTGCTGCAAGAGAGCAACACTATAGTTTTGTTTCTTCGCTATCGGCTAAAGTTTAACCGAAAAGGACTGGGATAGGACAATTTAGTAACCCATCACTTATTCACTTAAATTGGCTTGAAGACCCGCTGAAATTACGTCACTTGGTTGTTCCGCTATTCAGGAATAATCTATTTTCAAATAGTGGAATTTCCGTGTGATTTGTAGTACCTCTAATTTGTTGTATGCCTTACAAGAAAGATTTATGACTTTTTTTTGTCCAGGCACTAAGCAATCTTCACCAATATCGCCACTGCCCACTGAAAAGCCTTGTAGCCTATGTGTTTAGATAAAAAATTCCCGCGTCATAGTAGAATTTTCGCTGTGGGGACAGCCGAAGATATTCTGTACGTCATAACTAGAGCAGATAGTGGAAAACAAAAAAATCCCTTTGCAGAATCCAAATAATTCAGTGTATTCAACTAAATGACACAAAAATAAGTTGGCTTTTCAGTTAAACTTTAAATGCTGCAGTTATCAACCCATCAAGGATTTCGAAATGGTATGTTCCAACAAGAATTTTCTTCTGAACTGATGACACAGTCCGGAATCGCATGGCTATCCCTTAGCGGTAAACTACGTCATTGTTTTACATTATCATTTGTATCCGTTGCGTAAGCACTTAGTCCTAAGTTACAGTGATGGACTATGGAGACTAATTTTGTTTCACTAAGATTTATGGAGAGCAAATAAAACGTGCATTAATTTGCACGATACTGATATACTGATACTGCCCGTATGACAATAATTCAAGTCATCGTATTATGGGAGATTTTTCCAATCTTAAATAACTGAAACAATTGGAAACGATCGTAAACAAATGTTTTTGTATGACTAAAAACAGTTGTTTACGATTGGAAACAGTTGTTTACGATTGGAAACAGTTGTTTCCAATTGTTTCCAATCGTTTGCGATTGTAAACAGTTGTTAACGATTGTATTTTTGCGATTGAAACCGAGTGTTTCCAATCGTAAAAAAAAATAAACGTCTACGATCGTTTCCAATTGTTTTCAGTTGTGTACGATGATTGGATTATTTCCATACGGGTGATACTTTATTGCAAAGCGAACTTTCACAGCATTGGGTTGCCGAACTTGCCGTTTTTATCAGGTAGCCTATATCATAATTACACAACATCTAATAAGGTGGTTTATACGTGTCGTGAACGTCCTTAATCTGCCGAGTGTCTTAGTTCACCACATAAAAAACGCTGTTTTATTAACAAAATAAATCAATCAACAAAACTCTTAACTGCTAGTGATCTCAGTCTATTTGCTACTAACTCAAAAATATTCTTCTTTCATTTCCTTTGCGCTTGACGCCCGAGGGCGTGATATGGTTTAAAGCGAAAGCATGATTACGAACGCGGTGATTACAAACAAGTAAAATGACCCGTGAAGGGGATTCACGACATTACATAATAAGGCAATAGTGAGTACGAGTTTATAGCCGCTCATGAACCCCCTCTAGCAACTGAATTTTATTTACAAGTCCCTCTCTCCGTGGTAAACATGGTACCAAATTCTTCTTACCATCAAATACACCGGAAACGACTAAATGGTACACCATCCAGCAAAAGCTGCAAACAACTCATCGCCAAAGATGAGTATGGTCTAACAGCCGATCGATGCTTTCAAGTCTTCTACACGTCTCACAATTGGGATCGGGCTACTTTTGGTTTCAGTGTGCACACTGAAACCAAAACCCTGAAACCCTTGCCAACCCCTCGAGATTTTCAAAATGGTGTATCTCATGTACGAATTTGTGTACCAAAAAAGGGATGACATATACTTTAAATAGCTCATCACGGCTATCGATTTCTAAAATTCCATTTGTTTTAGTTCAAAAGTTGACTTTTTTTTGTCCAGGCACTAAGCAATCTTCACCAATTTCGCCACTGCCCACTGAAAAGCCTTGTATGTGTTTAGATAAAAAATTCCCGCGTCATAGTAGAATTTTCGCTGTGGGTACAGCCGAAGATATTCTGTACGTCATAACTAGAGCAGATAGTGGAAAACAAAAAAATCCCTTTGCAGAATCCAAATAATTCAGTGTATTCAACTAAATGACACAGAAATAAGTTGGCTTTTCAGTTAAACTTTAAATGCTGCAGTTATCAACCCATCAAGGATTTCGAAATGGTATGTTCCAACAAGAATTTTCTTCTGAACTGATGACACAGTCCGGAATCGCATGGCTATCCCTTAGCGTTAAACTACGTCATTGTTTTACATTATCATTTGTATCCGTTGCGTAAGCACTTAGTCCTAAGTTACTATGATTGACTATGGAGACTAATTTTGTTTCACTAAGATTTATGGAGAGAAAATTAAACGTGCATTAATTTGCACGATACTGATATACTGATACTGCCCGTATGACAATAATTTAAGTCATCGTATTATGGGAGATTTTTCCAATCTTAAATAACTGAAACAATTGGAAACGATCGTAAACAAATGTTTTTGTATGACTAAAAACAGTAAATGGGATGACATATACTTTAAATAGCTCATCACGGCTATCGATTTCCAAAATTCCATCTGTTTTAGTTCAAAAGTTGACTTTTTTGCCGTAGGCCAACTTTCTAATATCATCACTTAGAAGTGATGGTAGAAAGGAGCAACGGATAAGCTCTAATTGCTATAGCAATCAAAGAACTTCTAAAGTGATAAACATTCCTCTACCTCAATTCGAAGTGCAAAAAATGGAATGATAAGCTCAGCAAAAAATCCCAAACAGAAATGGGCAGAAACAATAGATAGCAGCACTTTCGGACCCGTGGGAAAATAACACTTTTTCGTCCTGCAATTTCCCCGTTTCTCAATCAAAGAAGATGTATTGACTTTGGGGCGGGGAACTGCGCATATGCTTAGCAGCAGTTAATGTATTTCAGTCAATCTTCAATATGAAACTGGTGTCTGCCTGCTTGCCTGCTAGAACGGAGCTCACCACTCGAAAGCAGAAACATGGTCTGGTGAAACGAAAGCTTGGCTGCCAAACTTCAGATTGTCATCTCTGACATAGGCAATACAACCCCACTTCACTTCACACACCGTAGGCTATGGCTCGAAGACAAGCAAAAGACCTCCTTTTTGGCCCCAGAGTTCTACAGAGCTTTCCAAATGTCATATTCATCAAGGTCCACGCGTTCCGAAAAACCGTAGAGATCTGTTGCGGTGGTGCCATCTGCAGATTATATCCTTACAACTTTCCACTGATAATCCGAAATCGGCGGCATAGGAAAAAAAATGGGACAAAACCAAAGTGTTGCTGATGAAACCCTTTTTCTCGCATCCGATGTTCCGTGTGGGGTGGAGGGAAGGGAAATTCGAAAACTGTCGAACCGCAGAAACTGGGAACGGATGATCCGGTTCGATCGTAATGGACGGTAAAGAGGTCAACGGGGGTAGTTTTGAAACTTGATGGGTTGTAGGAAAGGTCCTAGCGACATAATGAAATATCTGATGACCGGCACTTAGTAGTTTTTTTTAGTACCACTACAGTTTTAGTTCGTTGTCTTCGCAAGAACATATATATTCGTTTTTTCAATATTTTTCTTGTCTGTACAACTAGGGTCGCTTTCACCACCTCCATACGCCAGTTAGCACAAACGAAATTCGACCCAAGCCAAAAATCCTACAGTTCGTCCACACGCTCAATTCACCCGCCAGTTCACGAACAGGTCAGTTCGCTCACCGTTGGTTGAACCGCTGTTAGTTAGTTGTCTAACGTCATTTCTCACAAACGTCAGTTCAGTTGATGCAAACATCAGTTCGCCTGCAAAATCCTTCACTATGCGCAAGAATAAATAAATAAGGGAATAAATATCAACCCCTACTAACATTCAACTACATATCCCAACCCCTTCGACCTTCGTAAGTAGACAAGCTCTCTCCGAACACCCAAAAGATTTGAGCAAAGCATGACTCATCCGCGCAGAGCTTTACAAGTGTGGGGTAGGGGTTTGACACAAACTAGAAAAAGCGTTTCAAGAGATTTCCGGTGTCCCCCTCCAGCTCCCCCCCCCAAATTATCGGATCCGATCCTAATTTGACAGTGAACATCCAAGACACTCGTTCTTGATACCTGTCAAGTTTAATGCACGCCCGATTATCCGTTTCAAAGTTATGAATGTTGCTAATTTCCGGATTCCCCATCCCGCCACTCCCCCAATGATGGTGGGATCGGGGAAGTGATTATTTTTAAGTTAATCCTGCCGGGTCCCTGATACGCGTGCCAAGTTTTATCATCCTAGGTCATGTGGAAGTGCCCAAACTAGCAAAATCCCGTACGGAAAATCTCCACGTCGAATCTAGGTCAAAACGGCCTCGTACATTTGAAACACAAACTAGGCCGTTTTCTCTCTCGTTTTCGCTGCCTATTCGCTCTCGTTTTTCACCTCAAGACGACCTCGTACATTTGAAACAGAAACTACCTCGTTTTCTCTCTCGCTGTCCCTCGACTGGTCGACAGCGAACGCGACCTCGCGGATAGACCAAGAATAAATAAGGGAGAGAATTGAAAACTCGCATAACCTTGATTTCAGCAACCTGCGTTGACTTCTACCCGGAAATATTTTACCGGGGATGGAGACTGGGTGGAGCTTCGCGTGTTGCCTCTTGCAGTATTAAGCGTTACCTCTTGAGCAAAAGTGATGAAGCAGCCAGAAAAGGCGGGAAGTTTAAACAGTACTGATTTCTGCGAATTATACAAATGAAAACGACTTTCAATCTCGGGTCAGATTTCCAATAAGATGCTTATTTTATCGCGATCTTTCACAAAGACTATGAAGCCCAAGGGAGTGCGGCATTTGATGACTCAGGGAGCAATTAGGAGCAAACGTTGATGCACTTGAGGAGTTGAGGCAAAGACCTAACATGCGTCTTTGGTCCAGATCAATAGGATTGGTGATGGTCTGATTGATGGATTGGTGTGAACATTAGTACTTTTATTTTAGTCTTCTCAGGACTGTAAAGCATCGATTCTGGAAAAGGTATGGACTTAAGTTATTTAGCTGGCAAAAATTAATATACTGAATGAGTTATTATGTTTTGTTTTTAAATTGTGCTCTCTAGTCTCGACACAAAATTTAGCTCATATCATTTTCTCGTATAGTTGCGAAAACAGTTGACTATAAATTTTTTCAAATTTATATTTACTGATTATAAGAAATCGAAAACGTCCCCATTTGTGATAATAACTTATTATTCTTGGTCAGAATGTATATGATATATGATTATCTCGGGTGGTTTATCTATGCTATTATAATCTATGCTATTATTAATCTGTTATTTCATCATCGTTTTTTTCAATATCATGTTTTTTCATCATTCAAATTTCAATTTTAGGCATAAATGGCACAATGTACTCAAAGATGTTTTGTTTTAAGTTGTATTCACTACAGAAAATTTAGTTCATACCATTTTCTCGGATAGTTGCAAAAAACAATAAATTCTAGTCTTACAGTAATAACTGATAACTGGAAATGATACGTACACGCACACTCAGGATCTGCCAGAGAGATTAAATGATTATTTATGGATGAAAAAAAAAGGGTGAGTTGTTCTTCTCACTTCTCCAGCGACGGATATCATAACTGACTTTCTAAGCCTAGAGTAAAACATTTGGTAGTACGTCCCTTCTTTTCTTTTGAACTTTCAGTCCAAATTGCTATCGGTCCTTTTCTGCCTTTATTTTTGCCTTCTAAATTCTCCCCTTCTTTATTCTTGGTATAATCCTCGGAAATCAGCAGTGTTTGAAAATTCCCGCCTTTTCTGACTGCTTCATCACTTCTGCTCTGGAGGTAACACCTAATGCTGCAAGAGGCAACACGCGAAGCCCCACCCAGGCTCCACCCCCGGTTTTTGAGACCGGCTAGAAAGGAAACTAGCTTGAGTCGACTCTTCTCAATTCTCTCCCTTATTTATTCTTGCTATGCGCGCAGAACGTTTACCAAAGCACTTAATGATTATCCCTAGACATGCAAGTTAAATGTAAACGCGTTACTGCGGCTCGCTTGCCGCTCGCCTCTAGATACACTTCTACAAAAATCTATTTTTAGTTTCAAATTTTTCGTCTACTGATGTTTTTGTGAACTGACGTGTTTGTCAACTGATGGTACTAGAAAAAGGGAAAACAGGCAAATTCATCGTTTAGCGATCACGAAAACGCATCATTTGGTCAAAACCGTTTTTCAATGTTAGGTTGACGATGCAAACTTTAAGGGGTTAAGTTAAAACCCTTGAGATGCAAACGATCATGAGCCCTTCGAGAACACGAAAACGTATACAGGGGCGGTTCGAAGTACTTGGACATGGGGGGGGATGACGATCTCAAAATATATGACTGACAAAATATACGACTGACTAGCAATTTTACCGATTAAAAACAGTAGACAAAAACACAGCAAAGTAATATTATCACACAGTTTTAAAAGGTTGTGCCAAAGGTATTACATGAATAAAATAACAAATAAATAAATAACAAGAATTCCAACATGCCCTTCATATCAACGTTCACTGGAGAGAGCCAAGGCTCGGTATCATGGCAGCTTTTGACGTGTGTGCTCAAGCAAAAGGTAAACCGAGCGCCGCAGGCGAAATTTTTTTAAATCAGAGCTAATTGTTGACCCATACAAATTCTAGCTTTCAATGTGGCTCGGACCCCAAATCTCAAGCTTAAAACCCCACCAAAATAAATGACGCACCCTTCAACTAAATAGAGAATAGGCTATAGGCCTATTACGAATTGGCGGCGCAGGCGAAATTTGTTTAATCTGCCTTTATTTCTAGCAAAACTCAACTTCTTCCCATACAAGCTCTGCTTTTAAGGTGGCTCAGATCCCAAGCAGCAGCTTCTAACGGATGTAGCCTGCTGAAGACAAACTTAAATTGACCACCGCAGGCAACATTTTTTCAATCCGACTTTTTACTGGCAAAATTCAGCTACTTCCCATACACATTCTAGCTTTTAATGTTGCCGTGACTACAAAACCTCAAGCTTAAAACCCACCTAAATGACGCACGCTTCAACTAAATAAAAAATAGGCTACTACGAAAGGCGCCGCAGGCGAAATTTTTTAAATCCCCCTTTTTTCGGGCAAAGTTTGACTACTTCCAGTACTAATTCTAGCTTTAACATGGCTGAGTTTTTAGGCCTAAAACCTCATCTAAATAAATCACCAGATAGTGAATAGGAATAGGCTAAAAGAAGACGAATGAAAGACGCCGCAGGGGAAATTTTTAGGTAAGAGAAAGTAAGGGCTGCCTATAATGTCAGAGATCTCTCCGTGGCCCCCGGGAGTGGGATATGTTTCCGGAAGTTGGTACATGGCAATGCTCCCACTCGGTCCCTTCCGGAAAAGGTAGTGGCCACCCAGAATAAAAAAAGATACAAAGTAGATTGGTTATGAATTTGCAGTAACAAAAAATGGTGCAATCGCCAGGCCCGTCATTACAGTTCTTACAAGGCCACTCTCTTCCACTGTGCATACGACTTGAGAGACAGCGACGCCGAGACATCACACGTCCACTTTTGGATTTCTTGACACTCAAGAATTCTCTGCACTTCTTTACTTACTGTACCAACTACCTTACCTTCCCCCAATCCTACATTCCACTGACCTGAAAGCCCGCAATTATTCAGAACTGACCTTACCTTACTCTGCCAAGCATCTTTCCTGTTATCTTTAAGGTCCTCAAGCAGTGCAGCCTTTACAAGTCTATTATCTGGCAAACTTGTTAACCTTTCCCAATACTTCACCATTTTTACTAGTCTCTTACCTCTCAATGAATGAATACCTAGGTCACCTCTTAGTACTAATCCGTTAAACTTACCACTTACCCCGATCAACCTTTTATAGTGGTTTAGCTGCACTCGCTCAATTTTCTCGCCCTTTTCATGTCTCCACACTTCTGCTGCATATGATAATATTGGGCTTATTTTTGTATTAAATATTACTTTTTGAATTTTCATTTCTCCTGGGCCTAAACAATTTATCGTACTTTTCAGTACCATCCATGAAGCTTTCTGACCTTTCGCCGCTATACTATCCAACTGTGCACTCCACTTTCCCGTAGCCGAAAACTTGCAACCTAGATATACAAATTCTTTCACTATATTAAGTTCTATCCCTTTAAAATAAAATCTTTCATTGTATTCCTCATTTTTACCAAAAACTAGTATAACGGATTTCTCAGTATTTAATACTAGCTTTTTCTTATCCAAATAATCCTGCAAAATATCCAGCAGCCTCCGCAGATCATCTGCTGTCTTTCCTAGAAGAACTATGTCATCTGCGAACAATAAACAAAATAAATTAAATGCCATCAATTGCAGCCTTGGGGCTCCGCTCTCCGTAAAATAATCTTCTATATCATTTATATACAAAGAAAAAAGCCTTGGGGACAGTGTGCATCCCTGTTTAACACCCAGCCTAGAAAGTACTGCTCTAGAGTATTCTGATCCTACCTTTACTATTACTTTAACTACTTCATACATTCTTATTATTATTCTAACAAAACTTACTGGGAGCCCAAGCTCCACCAAACTAAAACTAGAAGGTTCCTAGATACTTCATCGAATGCTCCTCGAATATCCAGGAATGCTGCGAACAGTTTGTTATTTTTCCTTCTCGTATATTTTCTAACCAAAACATTCAAACAAAATAACTGGTCTATTGCACTATAATTTTCCAGAAATCCTGCCTGACATTCTATAAGTTTACCCTTCATTTTTAACCAATTATCTAACCTAAAACAAAGTATCCTACAAAACAACTTACTGAGACTATTACCTAGTGTTATGTTTCGATAATTTTTGTGCTGATGCCTTTCACCTTTCTTGAAAAGCGGAATAACCACAGATGTTGTCCATTGCTCCGGCCAATGGGCCAAACTGATCATTGAAGAAAAAAGAGTTGCGATTATTTGTAACACCCAAACTCGAGCAAACTTCCAAAGATTCGTCGGGATACCATCGGTCCCTGGTGCTGATCCTCCTCGCATACCCTTGAGGGCCTTCCAAACTTCCTCGTTACTGACCTCCTTTATTAGTTGTTGATCCTCCTCTAATAGCGGCCTGTCAACCGTATCCTCCATTATCTGTATCTGGTGAACTAGTCTTGACTCATCCGATGTAGATCTATTATCTTCTATTTCCTTGTACTTGCCTTCCAAGTGCTGAGGCCACGTATCTGCCCTAGGTGTACTCAGCATTTTTTTCTTCGGTCCTAATTCCTTTTTAACTAAATTCCAAAAACCTTTACTGTCACTCTTCCTAAACTCATTTTTTAACTTCAAACTGCACTCCTTTTCATATTCCCTCCTCTTCTTTTTTAACATATTTTTATACTCCCTACGTTTTGCCCTATACCACTCAAAATTTTCTTCTAACAACTCGGGACTACTCACCTTCACATCCTCCAACGACTTTGTTACTATTTGTTTCATTACCTCACATTCCTCATCATAAAACAACTTTACATTCTTATTTGTCCGGCCCTGATCTTCCGATACCTTCTCACCAACCTTATACACCAATTCCGTCAATGCATTAAGCGGTTCCTCCACCCCTCCCTCTTCTACCAACTGTTCCAATACTCTCAGACGCTCAGAACACTCACCTGAGAAGAGCTCCTGCACAACATTTTCTTTCCACAACATATAACCCTTGGAAAAAGAGTTTTTTAACTTTCCCATGTGTTGCCGTCCAAAACAGAAAGTGTTCTGAAAGCCTAATTTCAGCCACTTTACACCATAATTCGGTATAGAGGAATCACCTTGCTAACAACCTGCTAACAACCAAGAACCATTATCCTAGGTAAACAGCCATGCCTCACCTCTTAGATCTTGGAAATTCTCATCTTGGGACAAATCTGGCTTAGCTCACAGCTCATGTGATAAAATCCAACTGGATTTTTGCAAAACCAAACAAATGCAAATCACTTTTTTATCTAAACAAAAGTACGCTGCTTTATTAAACACATGCCATGCAAAACATGCCGGCAAAGCTTTTGAAATATCACGCCAGGCATTACAGTGTTGTCAAACAAGAAAAAAGCAAACTTTCCAATGCAAACCGGTTAAGGTTCGCGTAGCGCAGGTGCCGATCTCCTGATACTCCGCCCTCGGCCGGGGTGCAATGCGTGGTTGGGGGCAAATCATGCGACGCTTTCCCGTGCTTTTCCCTAGATTTCTCTAGGTACCCATTTGAAGCTGGGTGGACTTTTGGCTTGACTTACGGAGAAACGCCACTAACGCTCGCCCTAAACCAAACGGTCGGCACAACCGAGACTCGAACCAGAGACCCTTCGCTCGTGAGTTCGGCGCGTTAACCTTTCGTCTACGGACATTAGAGTGTTGTCGCTTGCGCTTATTTCGATTTTTCAAGTGTACTGGTGTTATAATCATTATCGCCCTTGCTTTTCTTCGGACGATAGCGGAAAATTTGGCCCTTGGGCAGCATGATAGGCAGATATCGACCGAGCGCACTATCATGATGCCCGCGGGCCAAATTTTTCCGATATCGCCCTCAGGAAGGGCGATAATATAGAAACAGATATTCAGGATCGGTATGGTGATTAATTGATTGACTGTTGGAAAAAGTGGAGTAGTGACGAGTTTGGTAGGCAAACTGACGGGGGGATGCAATGAGATGTCCCGTTAGCAGAACAACGTATTTTGGTAAGATTTTCTTTTACGGCTGGCGATTCATACATGTTGCATTCCTGACCAATTACAGGTATACTACAGCCAGAAACCGAAACGAGAACTAGATGATAGTGCACGTCAGAGGGACTGAAAAGTTTGAGATTTGGCCACTAAATCTTGACCCATCAACCAAGATAATCTGCGGTAGCTGTGATATCAATAATTAACCGATCACTGAATCGGTCATTAGAAAAGAAAAACAGTTCAAGGAAGGGCACTACCGCATAGCAGTTATATCGAACTACCAATCACTGAATCTGTCATTAGAAAAGAAAGACAGTTCAAGGAAGGGCACTACCACATTTTATTTTTAAAACAAGACGTTGCATAAGTCAACAAATTACCCAGCCCCTCAGGTGCGTTGCCCGATACGTGCCGAATGGAGGCGTGCGCTATTTCGTTGTAAACCTCATGTTATCATTTATAAACTCTCCGAAAGGCACGTAAGCCAATTACGTAACGTTCGACCAATGTGATGATGATGATGAAATTTTATTAACGCACTAAACAAGGAGAAGGAAATAGCGCAGTATAAATAAAGAAAGGAAAAATTACAGTGAGCTTTCGATAACATAGTAAATGCACAGGAACAAAAAAACAAAACAGAAAAAAGGGACTAATCCGGTCTAAAAAATCGTCTTCCCAGATGGAAAGAGCTAAAATGGTCTAGGGCAGAAACGTTGAGGTGCTGAGCTATGGAGGATAGCTTTGCGCAAGGGTCAGACGGTAAAAAGTTTGCAGTTATACGGGAGTTTCTGTAGCGACGAGGTAGGTATAAAAGAAATTTACAATACTTGAAATAGAAAGTCCTGATACGTTTTAAATCTTTTCGTCTCAGAATGCCGAAAATTCCAGAAAGGTTACAAACAGAGGGAGAACAAAAACTATTATACAAGCTACCAAGGGCTTTTCTGTTATACCTTCCTCTGTTAGGAACTATTTTTCCATATCCGACACGAATAGAGTCGTGAACAACCGAAACAGTGTTTTCGCAAATTTTTTTCAGAGACCGAGCTATGGTCATGCCAAGCCATTTTATGGTTTGGGAGTTGGGGAGTATCTCGTTTTGAAAAGAAATACCGGAATCTTTCGTGCTATTAAATTTAAGATACTGACATTTAGAGGGGTTAACGGAAAGGCCGATGCGAGATAGACTCTGACACAGAGTTTTTATGTTAGATTCTAAACCGGCTTTCGTTCGACTTATTAAAAGAATGTCGTCTGCATAAGCTATGTAATTAATACTTAGGTCTCCAAGGAAAAATGTTGGCAATAGACCTGAAAGGCAATCATAAATGGCACTTTTAAAAACAATAGGAGATAGGACTCTACCCTGTGGTACCCCCTTGCTCACAGGAATGGGTTCCGAAACCGCCCCAGACCATTTCGCCCGAACAATCGCGTTACGATACCAGAACCTTAAAACAGAAACAATGGAAGCATTAACACCCTGACGCAATAAAGAAAGTAGAGCCTGTGAATGTACCACGTTATCGAAAGCTCCAGAAATGTCGATTGCACAGAGATGAACGGTAAATTTTCCAACAGTCGCCTCCTTGAGAATTGTAGACAGTACTCTATGGGCATGGCTACAACTGAGTTTTTGTTTAAAACCGAACTGAAAGTCGCCGAACTGGCACTTGGACGTAATTTCTGGTACTAAAAGGTACTCAAAAATTTTGCTAAAAATGCACGACACTGTAATTGGCCGGAAAGAGGTGCACTGGTTTGGGTCCTTTCCTTTTTTCATAATTGACGTAATAGTTCCAGAAAGAAAACTGTCAGGAACTATAGACGTCGTATTTTGTCGTATTTTGCTTAACGTAAGAAGCGTAGGCTAAACGGAAGACGATGATTGGCGGGAAAGATCAGCTCGCGGATAAACTGTTTCCAAACCAAGCATTAACGCAAAAAAAAAAAATAGTGACGGTTAGAAGAAAGGGAACTAAAAGGAGAAAGGGAAGGAAACACTAGAAAAGCAGGAAGACACACTAAAACAAGGAAGGGCATACTAAAACGAGGAAGGCCATCCTAAAACGAAGAACGATGTCGCCAGAATTCAAGTCTGCAAAAACGAGGAAGGCCCTTCCTCTGTTTAGTATTCCTTAAGGGGTCGGTAACTATCCACATTCTTAGTTTACCGTTCCCTTCCTCGTTTTAGTATCATGCGGTGCGTAGGCATTAAGTTCAGTGAAGGGTAACGACCCCTCGCTGACTCGGATGATTTTAGTCGCCTTCCGACAAGAATACTAACAAGAGGAAAAGGTATACTTAAACTATGTTAGTTGACGACCCCTCGTTCGACTTGGCTGATTTTAATCGCCTTCCGACAGGAATACTAAAACGAGGAAAAGGTATACTTACGCAAAATGTAAGTTGACGACCCCTGACAAGATACTAAACAGAGGAAAGGCATGGTGCAGTCTTGCCAGTTTCAAATCTTCGATTTCTGGTGCTTCTTTCCTCGTTTTAGTTTGCCTTTCCTGTTTTTTTTTCACTCTAAGGTATATTTTGATAGTTGAAGAAATGGTAGACCGTAAATATTTAGAGTTGCCGACCCCTCAAAGATAATTCCAATTATTTTCCTCGTTCTGGTACTCTAAGGTACTACCGTGACAATCTACTAAAACGAAAAAAGAAATGGTGAACCTTAAATTTTGAGAGATGACGACCCCTCAAGAAAAATAATAATGCAAAGCAGGCGAAATTTTGTGTAAAACTAACTGTAATGCATCAGTTGAGATTATTCCTTTAATGTAAATTTGCATATTTAAATCCACATATTTGGCTTTTCGTTTCAGCTTTCGCTAAAAAGCAAAGCTTCCAACGACTGTACCCAGAACAAGTTAAACTAAGCGCCGCAGGTGAAATTTTTTAAATCTCCCTTTTTTGCGGAAAAATTTAATCTATACCTACCATGCAAGCTCTAGCTTATAATATGTTTCGAACCCCCAAGAATTTCAAACCTAAAACGTGAACTACATGAAACACTGTTCTTCCAAATAGAGGATACAAATTTTATTTCTTCTGTATTTCTTATGTGTAAAAAGAACCCGATGTGCCGACGAGAATACCGAGGCCCGACAACGATCAAAAATTATTCGGTATGATTAGGGTGATTTGTGAATATATTAATATTTATAATTTCCAGAATTTGGAAGTTATCCCGAATCTCGAACCTCGGTAGAATTTCGACGGAATTATAACGAACCCGAATATCACGGCCATAATCATTCGGTATAATAAGCGTGATTCGGTATATAGTTACACTGAATCAGGAATATCCGTCCAAAATTAGTTGGTATAATTATAATGAATCTCGAATATTGGTCCATCGCAGGTCCGTAGTTATTATGCGACCCCTCCCCCCCACCCCCGGTACCAAACCCCCCAAGCCAGGGTGGTTTGGTACCGGGAGGTTCCACCGGGGGGGGGGGTAGCACGGGGAGGGTCGAGTGAAGAACTGGTCACAGACAAACGGACAGATCTGTGATTTCATCGGCAGCCCTCACTTTCAGATGGGACTCAAAAAAGTTTGGCGGGTCATAAACTAGTAGTAGTCTCTATTTTCTGGAAGGGCGTGTCATTTAGGTGGGATTTGAGAAAGATTAAAGCTAAAATCTGTATGGGAAAATGTTGAATTCTGGCAAAAAAAAGTCTCAGAAGGATTTGCGAGGAGGCGATTAAATCAATTGCTAATGGTATCCGTTTTGGCTTTAGTAAAATTGTGCCGAACCGTTCGCGGTAGAACAGGCAAGGACTCGGGAAACTATACCTTGCCTTTTCTGCACCATCTGTGAACTTTCTTGCTGGACAACATGGTATACTCAGGAAAAAAGACCTTCGTCACATACGTTCCACGTATTTCAACTACATCCGTTCCCTGTTATCTTTACCCCGTCGCCCGCGAAATCGATATTTGATCCGACGTTTGTCGGTTCAGGACTCACTACTGACAATGGAAAATCTGTCCTCGAAATCGTTTGTTCCGATTTGACGTTTACCTGTTTATCACCCCATTAGCTTACTTCATATGTGATAAAAGTTCTCTGAAATTGTGTGTATTTTGTGTGTGTTTTTGTTTAGTGTTTTCTTATGTTTCTTTTTACTGCTGCGCTGCACTTATGCCTTAGGGCAGTGCGTAATAGATTCATTCCTTCCTTCAGTTGTCAGAAGTTGCTGCTGGAACCGTGCCCAGCAATATACTGTCCAAGCTGTCATCGCAAAAACGTCGCCTAGTAAATCAGATTTGGAGCTGCCCTTTAGTGTTACCATTTGTGAGAAATTTGTGAGAAAACTTTTGGTTCTGCACCTCCCAACGGAAACGTACTTGCGACGACTCAGCTGACATATGCTGTGTCTGCCTAAGCTAGTGAGCCAGAGTTGAAAACATGTTTCCTGATACATTCTAACAATTCGTCTGACCGATTGCATTTTTTTCCGCATCTTTTTGTCCGCAATCACATAATGTCCTGTCCGCAACCATAAGCTTTGATTTTTTTTCGAAATCTGATAGAAAAACAACACGACACGCAGTACTTAAATCACAGCAATACGTAACAGAAAACAGTCTACAATCACTGTTGTGTTTCTGGCACCTCGAATTTCTGTTCTTCTTTGTTTTCTACAGCGTTATCTTGTTTTTCATCTGCAACAGCTTCTGCAACAGCTTCTGCTGCAGCTTCTGCAACAGCTTCTGCGCCAGTTATTAGAGGTTCCGCTGCTTTAAAAAGGTCCTCTTTCTTTGGATCGTCAGCTTTTACGTCTTCTGTTGTGGGTTTCTTCTCGTCCGTCGCAACGCTCTGCTTCCCTTCAAGCTTCTCTATTCTAGTAGTCAACACATCCAACTTTGTCAAGACTTCAGCAAGCTGAAGCTTCAGCTCCGCACGAATCAAGTCCTTGACATTCTCGGACTGTTTGATGCTTTCAAGGATATTCTTTTCTGCTTCGTCCAGGCCAGTCTTCAGCTTCTCTTGGAGCGCTGCTTCCATCTTCGTACCCTGTTCGGTAAGGGAGTCAACTTTATTTTTAATGTCCAACGACAACTGAGTCTCGACATTGAGGATGGAGTTGGCTAGGCGTTCTTCAACTACGGCAAGGGGAGACTCGGTTACTGGTGTCTCTTCTCTAATAAATAGTCCGAACGGATCGACGAAGATCAAATAGCCGATGCTACCGATCACCAGCAGTGCAGGGACAGTTCTTGCCAATGCACTGTTGATTTTTCGCTTGGTGTTACTGTTACCTGAATCTGAAACGAAAAATAAATTTGTTTAGCATTCGATGAAACTTGTACGATAGATGGATAGCACTCTATTCGATGACAACGGACTCGGAATTAGCAAAGTTGATCAGATGTTTGTGAATTCAGCAAAGTAACAGTTTAAGTACCAATAGGATACGAGATTTTTATGGCACTTGCCCTTCGGCCAAATGCCATATATCGATCGCTTTTCCGTCGGTCGGTCCCATGATTGCGGGTTACAGTACTTCCATGTGTACTAAGACGATGAAACTCCGTAGGCATGTTAGAAACCCGCCCAGATTAACTAAGAAATACTCATCTCCCCGATCCAGTCATCTTGGGGGTAATGGAGGGAAGTTCAATCCAGAATCTTGTAATTTGTCAAGCACGGGTGATCGGATTCAAATGAGCCAAGAGGACGTGTCTCTGATGTTCCATTGCAAGTCCGGACCGGATTCGACAACTGTGGGGGGAGTTGGGTGGGGGGGGGGGGGGGGGGGCGTGACACGCTTAGACTGAAGGGACCGGGTTGGAAGTTGTTGGAGAGCAAGCATAGGCTCTAAGATAAAATATTTACATAGCCGGACTGGATCCGGGGATTACAACGCGTGCTCGAGACGCAAATACGATCAAATTTCAAGGATAATAAAAAAGAAGGAAATCTAAATAGAAACCCTGCTAGGATATGTTTTTAATCCAGCAATCCCACCTGTTATCGGATTCGGTCCGGATCTGAAACTGAACATCTGAGCCACTTGTTCTTGACTCTTGTCAAAACTCATTAACATCCTATCACAGGTTCCCAAGTTATGCATGTCACTAGATTCCGGATTCCCAATCCCTCCAATCTCCCGCGATGATTAGATCGGGGATGGGACTATTTTCAAGTCAATCTGGTAGAAGTATAAACCTTAACTCGCGAGCCAACAAATTTCCACCAGATGCCGGACAAAACTTCGTAGACAAACGAAACTGGAAAATCAATATTTTGTGTCTTATTTTCCCTCGATCTCGCCCAGATTCCGTCCGTAGTATCAATTAAGGGCAAAAAACAGATGGGTTTAATCACATGTCAACTTTCCTCACAATCGATATTCTAAACAAGAAATCAAGAAGTTATAAGCAATATCGAAAATTCGCCCTTCGCCCGAATCCGGCCGAATATCGGTCCGACAGGAAAAAACAAGACCAAAGGTGTTGATGGGATCCCAAAATCTAATATATGATGTTGACAGACCAATACTATTTACTTGTAATATTTAGAAACAGACCAAAGTTTAAAGTTTCAAGCCCCTCGCGAAGCCCTTCTAGCAACCGATTCTTACTTACAAGTCCATCTCCCCGTGATAGACATGGTACCGTATCGTTCTTACCATGAAATACACTGGCAAGAAATAAAGGGTATACCAACTAGCGAAAGTTGGCAACCCCTCATCACTAAAGATTCTAGCAACCGATTCTTACTTACGAGTCAATGTCCTCGTGATAAACGTGGTACCAGGGACCCGTATCTGCTCGCCATTCAGGGGGCTTGTCAATAAGAGATTTCTGATGCGCTCTTGACCGAGCGTCAGATAGTTCGAGAAATACCCACGGGGATAAAATATTGCCTTGAGGGAGGAGCCTCTTTGGTCTCACGTCCAAGGAGGCCCGGGATTGGCTCTATCTGAGCAAGAACGCCGATTCGACCCACGTGGAGATTTTGGAAACTAGGTGAGCCTCGGGCAACATAGCAACACAGAAGCATAGGAAATGACAAGCCCCCTGAATGGCGAGTCATTACAGGAAATGTATGGGTCCCTGGTGGTACCAAACTGTTCGTACCATATAAAGCACAGGAAACAAATTGTAGGTGCACCAAGTAGACAAAACTGCTAACCCCTCACTGCCGAAGATGATTTGGTCTAACAGCCTATTATTAGACCATGAAACCATTAGAAATCCCCTACTTGTCTTACAATTGGGATCGGCCTATTTTTGGTTTCAGTGTGTACCCTACTATTGAAGTTGTCAACCCCTCTAAACTTTCCAACTGTTATATAGCCCGCAACCACCTACTCTTTTCCCACATACCAACCCCTTCGATCACACTAGCTCTTAGGTTCATTGATTACGCAGTCTGCGCTGAGCTATTCTATTATGCAGAGCTATACTATTTTGAAGAAAAGGGGTAGCCGAAAATTGGTCGACAAATTTTGTGTCCGGTTTTTGCCGGATTCCGGGTGAACTATAGTCCGGTGAGAAAATAACTTTCATATTCGGATTCCGCATGTCTCCTTACCACTAAATCAACTATCTCAATAGATTTAAAAAAAAAAAAAATTGTCCCTTAATTTGAAACCTCTCTCCCACCCTCAAATATAGGGCTACAGAGCCCATCTTCGAACTTGACTGGTACTTTGATCCAAAGAATCCTCCCACCGAGTTTCATCAAAATATTTCAATCCCTTCGAGAGTTATCATGTTGACAGACGGACGGACGGACAGACAGACAGACGGACAACTTTTGCGATGTCATAGGTATCCCCCACTTACATTTTGGGATCCCAAAAACTAAATTCGTATTCTCGCCGTTCCCCGAGGACTCCACCTGAAGAGTCCCCGCGTTTTTGTTTGTCCCGGGTAGTCACTCTCCATATTCTCGCGAGTCCCCACGGACGGGGAATGCTCCGATTATCATCACCACCATCAAAAAGAACTCCCTTTCAGATTCAGAAGGGAATCAATTTTTGCTGGCGTTGGTACAATGTAAAATTAACTAAAAACTATTAGAATGAACAGAACCAAAAATAAATTTCATTTCATTTCATTTCATTTATTTCTGACCGCCAAAGCTGGCGAGTATAAAAAGTGGATCCAGACTAATTTCGGCAACTGTATATTTCTTTTAAAAAAAAAAATCCATTTTGGAAGCATTCTCCCTGTTCTCGTTGTTGTCCGTACGGAGAGTCCGCGTGGAGTGACTCCCTCTATTCTCGCCGTTCCCTTCGATTCCCTGAGGAGTTCTCGGGGAACGGCGAGAATACGCCATAAGTAAAAGATCAAAACTATTTACACTGCTTAAATTTTTCTCTTGACCACCGTGCATTGCTTAACATATGTTCTATCTATTAACGCTGCCCTCATAAACCAATAGGCCTATCAGATTAGTAATATGGACCGTTGGCTTTTTAAGCAATCTAAAGGCGTATTCTCGCCGTTCCCCGAGGACTCCTCGGGGAATCGAAGGGAAAGGCGAGAATAGAGGGACTCACTCCACGCGGACTCCGCGTACAGAAAACAGCGAGAACATGGGGAATACTTCCAAAACGAAATTTTGTTCTTAAACAAAATATGCCGTTGACAAAATTAGTCTGGATCCACTTTATTTTTGGTTTTCTTTACTCTGATTATTTTTAGTTAATTTTAAATTGCACCAACAACAGTGAAAATTGATTCCCCTCCGAATCTGAAAGGGGGTCCTTTTTGATGATGGTGATGATGATCGGAGCATTCCCCGTCCGTAGGGACTCGCGAGAATACAGGGAGTGAGTCCCGGGACAAACAAAACCGCGGGGACTCCTCAAGTGGAGGACCCTTCAAATTCTATATAAAACCACTTACTTGGCATTACTTGATATGATACGGATCCCATAAGTTTCAAAGAAATATCTACTGGCAACTGGTGGACCGTGGAGCGAACAAAATTTCTACCAGACAAATGTGCCACCTGTAATACATAAATCAATGAAACTTCAATCCACCTTTCAAAAAAACTGAAAAATTGCACATTGTTTTCACAAACACGAATTTGTAGATATATTTTCGATTCTTAGACAAGCAGTGACTATATTATAAAGTTTCCAGTGCTGCCTAATACGTAGAGCAGGGGCGTAACTACCATCCTAGAGATCGGGGGAGGGGGGGGGGCAGCCCGAGTGTGCCGAAAAACTCTGTGTATGCCGTCAGAATATCTTACTAGCAAGGGGCGAAGTTTTTCGCCTGACGTCAGATACTTGAAGAGACAAAGGGTTCGTTCCAGCTCTGCCCAAAATTTACTAAATAGTTACTTTTCAGTCACTTTCTCCGTTCCAGCTTGTCACAAAGTTACGAGGAGCACAAGGAAGACCGTCACTTCGAAGTAACTTTTTGTAAAGATAGTACCCGACCATCTTGCTAACTTTCACTTTCCAAGAGCCGTCTTGAGAAGGGAACTCGGGGCAGCAATGAGAGCATTATCTCGTCCCGTAGTAACTTCGACCGTTCCAGGTAGTAGTTAATTTGTGACGTCACACGTAGTTACTCCGAAGTAACTACGAAGAAGAGCTGGAACGAACCCAAAGTTGCTAAGTTGCAAATTTGCTTGTAGACACGTAACTTGGCCGACATCAAGAAACGTTTCGGGAGCGTAACTTCCAAAATTCAGAGCGCCTGAAACATGGGCGTTTTCAGATGAGAAAATCACGGAAAGTAAGTAAGCAAAATAATATTCAGCTTCCGATACCAAAAATTGTCAAACTAGCCGAGGGTTTTTACTTCTGACATATCTAAACGTCCACAGGGTGATATACATCGTTGTTTTAATCCTCTTACACGCCCCTCGATCTTCTCGAAGATTCTAGTATAACTCTGACCCGCATCGGGAGATATCAGTGAATATTTAATGAGTAATGGCGAGTTGACGAACTTGTTTTCAAGAGTGAAAGTAATTTGTGGATTACCTTGGATACCATGGAGATTCTGGAGGAACCAAAGGTAACTTGGTGTTCGTAAATATTCGACCCATCGTAAAATGATAGTGTGTCCTACCTTCTCGGCCCACATGAATCAACTACTTTAAATTATTCGGTTATCTTTCGGCATCAGAACTATTCGGTATATTTACGGGGATTCGGTAGTTAAGCAGAATCCCGAATAGGCTATCGGTACAAATCTTGTCGGTATAATGTTCGGGATTCGGTATAATTACCGGGATTCGGTAGAAAATCACGGACCCTTATGCACCAATTACAAGTAAAGGAAAACTTGAACAGAATCCGGTCTTACTGACAAGATTAGGTTCACACGCAGAGGGAAAAAAATTCTTCAAGCCAGAAAATCTGACAAAAATAAATTCACTATAGCCAACAAATTTTTTTTTTATTGCATTTATGACATCAGTACTGATGACTACTGCTCTCAAAAGCTAGCTAGACTTTTTTCAAGCATTTTTTTTACAAGCGCGGCCAACGAGATTCGTTTGAATGAATGAATGATTTATAACACACTGCCCAAGGGTATGAGTGCAGTAAAAACGGTAGTACTAGTACCCTCCTTTCATCTGGAAAGGAATTCTCGTCCTACTAGACATTTTTTCTAGTCGTTTTCACGAACGGAATCCTTTCAAGTCGACCAAAGTTCCTTTCTACGTGACGGGATTTTTTGCCCGTGTGAACGCTACATTATTGACAAGATTGGTTCCAACACCAAATATGATTCGTAGTCAGCTTGGGCTAAAGGAACTCTTAGACCGTTTTCTAATTTACCAACTTCTGAAGAAAGGAAATCTTGTGCATATCCAGTCCACGAGGTCGATCTTATTTAACAATCGACTAGGTCGATGCCGTTCAGACTAGACACCTGCGTCGAGTCGAAGGCTTCAAATGGTATGACAAGATCCGCAATACTGAGATCCTGAAGACCTTCAAGCTGGCGAACCTTTCTACCCAAGTAGAAGCCCGCTCTCTAAGGTGGTACGGCCACCTACTCCGTTCCCCACTAAGTACCCCCGCAAGGATCATCTCGGATTTCAATCCCTCGGAAAATGGCTGGAAACGCCCTCGAGGAAGGCCACGCACTAGATGGGCTGATGTAATAAACCAACGCCTGCTCAGCCGCAACATCAACCCAAATGAGGCCCCAACCTTAGCCCTGGACAGGGCTACTTGGAGAAGTCTGACGGCGCTGTCAACCAGTTCCCTCTACGCTGGCGACCCTGCTGAGCAAGAGCGTTAAGTCAAGTAAGTCTAGGATAAAATCCACGTTTAAAAGAAAAAAAAAATCATTAAAGTTATCATCAATACAAACAGAACAAACATTGTATCCGAGATGGTTAGAGCTGACATGAATATGACCCTAAAGTTACAAAATCTTGTTATTATTTGTCCGACTGGTATCACGTATACCACTTAGCTTCACAGTCACCGTGATAAAAGAAATATACACGCCTTTGAGGACAACACCGTTATTCCTTGAGCCCAAGCTGACTTAAATTCATATATTCATATAATATATAAAAACGGATTCGTCAGCTGTAGTGCTTATGTAGCGATATTTCGGCCCTTCTTGGCAAGGGTCCTCTTCAGGCTATCGGTCTTCTTGGCAGTCTTCTGCGCCAACGCGCAGAAGACTGCCAAATCCGTTTTTATATATTATATGAATATATAACACCGTTATTCCCGATGAAGCCGAATCGGGAAACGTTACCGTTTCACCATGTAAAGGGGAATATCTGACTTCAATTGCTAAGACATCAAAAGCACTTTTATTTATTGTAAGACATTTGTGAATCAACAAACCGAATTATAGTGGAATTGAATGACTTGAGCCCTCGAGTCATTCAATTCCACTAGAATGTGGATCCGATCTGTTCTCTTACGAGGCGCGTGTTTTTTATATTAAAAAAGTGACAGAAATAAGTAAAGAAGGAAGTGAAACTTACCGAGCACTTTAATCTCAAACTCCCGTTGGTAAACTGCTGCTAAAGCTGGAGAAGCAGTAATCAGCGACGCCAACGAAGAAACCTGATGCTCGTGTAAAAAACCCGTTCGCCAAATCTGGTTACGCGTAAACAGGTAGGGTAGCACAGCAGACAAACGGTAGCCGGTATAATCTGTCACATTTTTTCGTATCATTTCCCTGTAACATGGCGGCTTTATAGGGTCACAAATCGTACATACACCAAGATTCATTTTTAAGTGATGTAAACACGTAGGGAGCTTTAGGTTAGTTCGGTAAAGGGCTAGTTACTTAACACTTAATAAAAATTAGGCTTTAGGAAACATGACAAGGCCTCCCCCAGCACGAATCCTTTTTTAAAGTATCTGATTCGTCTGGGCCGAGAAGGGGGAAGACACCATAATTTTACGATGGGTCAGATTTTTACGAACACACTGTTATTTTTGTTTTCTTCAAAATCCTCAGGGCATCCAAGCTTATCCACAAATTACTTGAACGAAATTCACTCTTGAAAGCAAGAACACCATTGCTAATTAACTATTCACTGATCTCCTGACGCAGGTCAAAAGAGTACTAAAACCTTCGAGAAGATCGAGTGGCGTGTAAAGGTCGGGCTTCACTACCCAGACCCCCATAATCTGGGGTCCGGATTATGTGAAGACGGTCCCAAACAGAAATCAAATCAAATCAACAGTCCACTTTGAGGCATTTTTCAACACTTCTGTCATTTTCTCAGATTTTACCACCTCAACACAATTTCTCCAAGTCAAATGAAAACTAATTTCAAATTCCCGCTTCTTTCACCCAGAATCCGGGAATCTGGTAGATTTTTCTACCAGGTTCCCGGACGCGTCCGGGGTGCTTTCAGACCTGTCTTCACTACCCATACCGATATAGACGAAAACGGGAAGCCAGAATCCGGGCGAAAAAATCTGGGTAGTGAAGCCCGACCTTAAGAGGATTAAACAACTAAGAATATCACCCTGTGGACGTTTAGGTTTGTCAGTCTTCATCGGCCAGTTTGACAATTTTTGGTCTCGGAAGCTGAATAGGCTATTATTTAGCTCAGTTTCACAATCTTCAAGAAATCACTATAACGAATTTAGTATATAATTTACGGCGTTTGTTAATTGTGATCTAGTTTACATCCTTAATTCTTTGGACTTACGGGAATTAACAAGAAAAAACAGAAAATAAAATACTTAAAGTTTAACTGAAAAGCCAATTTATTTGTGTGTCATGTAATTGGATCGATACACTGGATTATTTGGATTCTGCAAAGGAATTTTTTGATTTTCCACTCTCTGCTCTAGTTATGAGGCTCAGAATATCTCCGGCCGTCCCCACAGCGTAAATTCTACTATGACGCGGGAAATTTTAATCTCAACACAAATGTGGTTTTTCAGTGGGCAGTGGTGAGATTGGTTAGGATTGCTTAGTGCCTGAACAAAAAAAAATGATAAATCTTTCTCGTAAGGCATATAACAAAAATACAAGTGCATAGACGCACCACAAATCACAAGGAAATTCTACTATTTGAAAATGGATTATTCGTGAATAGCGGAACAACGAAGTAACTCATTTTCAGCGGGTCTTCAGGCCAATTTAAGTGAATAAGTGATGGATAACTAGATTATCCTATCCTAGCCCTTTTCGGTTAAACTTTAAAGAAATCGATAATGCAAACAATTAGTTTGATTTTTCTACACATTTTCATATGCCTGCTACAATAAAAACATTTTGTTAGATCCTTAGTCAAACTATGATCCCAGCCTCCCCATGTCGGGCACTTACCACGCCACTAGATGACCCAGCGGTCGGATCGAGTCGTGGCTTCATCTTGGGTCTTGGGTGGGGGGGGGTCTAGACAGGGTTCTAGAGTGCTAGAATGCTTATGATGCAACTCCTTTGATGATGTGCTCATCGCCATCGATACAAAAGTCATATATTAACTTGTTTCCTTGAGAAACTGAATAATCAATCAAGGTCGGTTCATGGCCGCAAAAAAACACCATACAGGACATTATGGCAGACCTATCTACAATTCGGGAACATTATGTTGTACTGTTGATACTCCAGGAGAGCCAGTGACAGATGGTGGCGATCATCTGTCACTGGCTGTCCTGGAGTATCAGCAGTCCACACACTTTATTATTCTTAGTCTTAACTATCAGGATCCGAGCCAACCTTGGCAACTTCTTGTCTTGAATCTCAGGAACCTAAAAAGTTATGATTCCTTCCGATCAACATTGTGATTCTTCTATAATATGAAGACAGTGGAGCCCTTTGAAAACTGAGATGGAGCCGACAGACCCTAACCTAAGCTCATCGTCAGTAAAGGCCCTGATTATCGACACAACTTAGTGTCTTATCTACAGTCCCACATTGGCCTTCTAAGCAAATAACTACAAAAATAAAGGTGATGGCATCAAATGTTTGGCTTTGTTTTTGGGATCCCAAAACGTTAGTGACGGATACCTATGACATCGCAAAATTTGTCCGTCTGTCCGTCCGTCCGTCTGTCCGTCTGTCTGTAAGCACGATAACTCTCGAAGGGAATGAGATATTTTGATGAAACTTGGTGTGAGGATTCTTTGGGTCAAGAGTAAGGTCAAGTTCGTAGATGGGCACTGTAGCCCTACATTTAGGGGTGGGGGAGGGGGGTTAAATTAAGGGAAAACCAAATATTTTGAAACAGCTAATGTGATAGTCGATTATGAGGTAAGAAGACATGCTGAACACGATGGTGAAAACCATTTTCTCGTCGGACAAGTAGTTCGCCCGGAATCCGGCCGAAACCGGAAATTTTGTTAAAAGTAAAAGTTTTCTTTGAAGTTAATTAGATGTTCGATTTAGGCGTAAGAAGCATACTGAAAACGATGGTGAAAATCATTTTCTGGCCGGACAAGTAGTTAGCCCGGAATCCGGCCGAAACCGGAAAATTTGTTAAAAGCAAAAGTTTTATTTGAAGTTGATTAGATGTTCGATTTAGGGGTAAGAAGACATGCTGAAATCGATGGTGAAAACCATTTCCTCGACGGACTAGTAGTTAGCCCGTAATCCGGCCGAAACCGGAAAATTTGTTAAAAGCAAAAGTTTTATTTGAAGTTGATTAGATGTTCGATTTAGGGGTAAGAAGACGATGGTGAAAACCATTTTCTTGCCGGACAAGTAGTTCACTCGGAATCCGGCCAAAACCGGAACATTTGTTAAAAGTAAAATTTGTATTTGAAGTTGATTAGATGATAGATTTTAGGGTAAGAAGAGACCCTGAACCTGTATATTACAATCATTTTTTACCCGGACATATAGTTCGTCCGGAATCCGGTTGAAACCGGATTTTTTTAGAAGTTAAAGTTTTATTTGAAGTTGATTAGATGTTCATTATAGGGATAAGGATAGTCGTGAATTCGTTTCTGAACTATCTTTTTTTGGCTGGACAAGTAGTTCGCTCGGAATTCGGCCGAAACCGGAAATTTGGCAGAAGTAAAGCAGGAATTTTAAGTTTCGATCAGTTTCGTCAAAATAAATGTGGCTTATATAGGTATATCCAGGGGTATATCTGAACTTAATTTTCTCAGATGATTAGCCTGGCGAAGACTGGTTCTGGCGTAGAAAAGACGTAGTTGTCTGGGTCAAATATTAAATTTTTGGGATCGCATCGAAACCTTTGGTCTTGTTCTAGCTGTGAGCTGCCTGTGAGTGTAAAAAAAATGTACATCTTGGCTGAGGATTTCCTCTGTTGTTAATATTCCTCGTTTCAACTTAGCTTTTAATTAGTGTTTTTCTCTCCTTTTCTTTATTTTTCTTTCACTCCGTATTCCATGTATTTTCTAATGAGTAATAATGAACCTATTCCGACAGAGCAGCTCAGAGAACAAGAAGTATTATATTGACTGGTGATCCTTCCAGTTTCACTACTGTGGTATTCGTCTGCTGAGATGACGCAGAAGCACTTCACTTTACTTGACCAGCGCGTTCATTGACACTAGATGCATTACTCGAAATAACAAAATTGCTAAGTTTGCATAACATATCTAACTTAACAGAAAATTACGGTACATTATTCAAATGTGAATCATCTCGCAGTGATCATCTTTATTCGAAACATCACTGCAAACACTATACAATATTAGTTGAACATCGCAAGAAGACAATTAAGTATTAGTATTTATTCTTGACACCGTGAGAAATGAGTCTGATCAATAACGATTGATAGACAAGAAGCTTGGGTCGTCCATTGAGCATTTACTTTCAGAGTGCCACCCCCCCCCCCCCAAAAAAAAAAAAAGAGGTCCCTGACAAAATACTTAAAATACCCAACCACGAACCCGCCTTATAGTCAGTGTTGCCACTTTTCTCTTACGGAACCAATGATATTTGTCCACAAAACCTATAGGCCCATTCACAACGGGTTTTAGCTAATACTCGATACCAGCCAGTTCCTGAAATCGCTCTGAGACCGAGAATTAGCTGGGATTCTGCCGTTCGCAACTGATATTAGTGCCAGTTTCGGGTACCAGCTAGTCTCGGACCCAAGTTGAAATCAGTTCAACTTTTGAGGGTACTAGCCAATCACATTACTTTGGGGAATTCTGAGAAATATTCCGATTGGCTAATGCTGAACCACGTCATACAGAATAGCAATGACCTAATTCACTTTCGGTTTTCAAGACAGCAAGGAGTGGATGTGATTTTATCTATTGGGCTTGGTTCGAAAGTAGCCAATCAGAATATTCCTCAATACTCCCCAAAATAATCTGATTGGCTAGTACCCTCATAAGTTGAACTGATTTCAACTTGGGTGCGAGACTAGCTGGTACCCGAAACTGGCACTAATATCAATTGCGAACGGCAGAATCCCAGCTAATTTTCGGTCTCAGAGCGATTTCAGGAACTGGCTGGTATCGAGTATTAGCTAAAACCCGTTGTGAATGGGCCTTATGGCATTCTAGCGCCTATGAAACCCGGTCCTACTGACCAATAATTTACGAGAATTCTCTCTTTTTCATCTTCATAACCATTTGATTTTGCTTCGCAGAATCCTGGCTCGGTTTGTAAAAAACCTATGACGAAATCGCAGAATTCTGCGCCCACTGGCGACACCGCTTATAGAGTGAATTCTACGGTGAAATTTTCTGCACTTTCATCATCAAGCTGAAAAAAGTCTCAAGTTTTCCAAACGGAATAGATCATGGCACCAAATCCGGGCAGGGATTCCGATCCTTGAGAAACCGACCCACATCGTTCGTAGAGGGCATTAGATAGGGTAAACAAATGCTACGAGCTCATATGGCTGGCGAGTAGGTAATGTCAGAAAGTAGATGCAATACCCGAAACCCCATTCCTAACCCTACAAATCAGCGAAGACCCCCCATCAGCTGAGGAGGTCGAAGCAACATCGCAAAAACTAAAGAACGGCAAAGCGACAGGAAACAATCTCATATCCGCCGAGATGATAAAGACGTCGTTGACTGACTGCATGGGTATTTGGTTTCTTCTTTTCACAACAATGGGGTGATGCGACAACTACAGAGGCATAAGTCTGAAGCTCATCCCGGAAAAACTCTTTGCTCATGTCATACTGAGACGCATTCAAACAGCGGTTGATGAGCACCTACGAGAAGAATAACACGGATTCCGACCCAAGAGGTCATGCGCTGACCTAGTATACGTCCTGCGCATGATCATAGAGGAGTCTAACGAATGGAACCAAAAGATCTACATGGCTTCCATCGACTTCGAGAAAGCTTTCGACTCCATAGACCGCAATACCTTATGGAAGATCCTCGGTTACTACGGAATCCCACCAAAACTTGTGGCGCTCATCATGGACTTGTACGATAACACCGAGTGCTGCGTGCGACTAGAAGACGGCAACACAAGATACTTCCGCATAATGTCCGGAGTCAAGCAACGGTGCATTCTCTCTCCATTCCTCTTCGTTCTTGTCATGGACTTCATCCTACGGGACTGCACTGGCTATGGAATCGAGCTTTCCAACAACCGACGCCTCGCTGACCTTGATTTCACCGATGACGTTGGACTCCTGGAATCCAATAAGACATGGCTAAGGAGTTGATGAACACCAGAAAGTCAGCCAGTTGGGTCTCCGGATTAACTCCGAAAAAACGAAGAGTAGGGCAACTAGCGACTCCCCTTTAAATTTGAGATGTGCGGGGAAGGAAATCGAGCAAGTCCTGGAATTCAAGTACTTAGGAAGCACTGTGGACAAGAACGGCTCAAACGCCAGAGAGACTCAACTTCGTATCGGCCAAGCAAGCGGAGCCTTCAACCGCTTGAGACCCGTCTGGAGATCCAAGAAATACTCCACAAAGTTGAAGCTGCGCCTGCTGAACAGCAAAGTCCTGTCTATTCTTCTGTGTCACAGTGAATGCTGGAGCCTGGAAGCTCAATATGCAGCAGGAGAAAAGGATTAATGCCTTCGAGACGAATTGTCTCCGGAGGATCCTCAACATAGCTTGGCAGCAGCGAGTATCAAATCAGGAGGTCCGCCGTCTTACTGGTCATCCGATGATAACGGACGTTATCCGAGCAAGAAGATGGCGATACTTGGGCCACGCCCTTCGCATGGACGAATCCAGGTTGCCAAATAACATCCTAAATTGGCAACCAAAAGGAAGACGTCGAAGGGGAAGACCGAAAAACACGATCCGTCGCACCTACCAGAAGGACCTTGCAAATGTCCATGCAAGTCTGCAACCTCAGTGGGAAGATGTCCTGGCGGTAGCCCACCAGAGGGAAGACTAGAGGGAAGAAAACCAGAGCGAAGACTTCCCTTTCACCAGAGGGAAGACTGGCGTCTATTCCTAAATGCCCTGGGTGCCTCTGGTGGCACAGGATCTAAGGTAAGGTGCGGCACAGCTTTCAGGACTTTCTTTAACCTTCTCTTCCTTCATGTAAAATGCGTTGTGAATTGTTTTATGCAACATCTGTCACGTTAAAGGAGTATCATCATAAGCATTCTAGCCCTTGCAACGTCTAGAACCCCCCCCCCCCACCCAAGACACAAGATGAAGCCACGACTCGATCCGACCGCTGGGTCATCTAGTGGCACGGGTCGGAAGTGCCCGACATGGGGAGGCTGGGATCATAGTTTGACTATAGATCTAACAAAATGTTTTTTACTTTAGTAGGCATATGGAAAATGTGTAGAAAAATCAAACTAATTATTTGCATTATCGATTTCTTTAAGTATTTTGTTTTCTGTTTTTTTCTTGTTAATTCTCCAAAAGTCCAAAGAATTAAGGATGTAAACTAGATCACAATAAACAAACGCCGTAAATTATACTCAATTCGTTATAGTGATTTCTTGAACATTGTGAAATTGAGCTAAATAATATTCACCTTCCGCGAGACCAAAAATTGTCAAACTGGCCGGTGATTTCTACTTCTGACATATCTAAACGTCCACAGGGTGATATGCTTAGTTGTTTTAATCCTCTTACACGCCACTCAATCTTCTCGAAGGTTCTAGTACTATGTTGACCTGCGTCGGGAGATCAGTGATAGTTAATTAGCAATGGCGATTTTGCTTCCAAGAGTGAATTGTGTTCAAGTAATTTATGGATAAGCTTGGATGCCCTGAGGATTTTGAAGAAAACTAAGGTAAAAGTGTGTTCGTAAAAATCAGACCCATCGAAAAATGATGGTATCTCGGCCCACATGAATCAAATACTTTAAGGACACCTAGCACCAAAATGATACGTATCGAAAATAGAGATACACGGCAAGTGTTACAATCAGTGAGGTTTCGTAGGGGGTTAGAGTGAACCGTACTATGACATTCGGCTCTCCGGGTTTAAAGTTCAATGTGCAAATCAAACAATCATGATGCCACATTACCACCCCCTAGAATACAATGTTACATCACAAATCAGCAGATTCCTAGACAACATATTTTCGCTAATATATCGTTACGGCGTTTTTTTGCTGACTGCTATACTCCGATTTACTAGCTTCGACAAATACACCGTAAAAAGTTTTACGACATTTCCCTAGAAAACGTCGGTATCACAACACTTTCAAGATAATCTGTTGAAAATCTCGCTCTTTTCCGTAAAAAGTGTCTGCATAGCGACATTTTTTCTTGAAAGTGTTGTGATAGCGACG
The DNA here is from genome assembly GCA_023053555.1 of Branchinecta lindahli. NCBI lineage: Eukaryota > Metazoa > Arthropoda > Branchiopoda > Anostraca > Branchinectidae > Branchinecta > Branchinecta lindahli. Next base: position 27,843,753 of record JAKZAO010000004.1, read on the forward strand.
TTTTCAAGGGAAATGTCGTAAAACTTTTAAGAGTGTATAAGCGGAGTTTCTTTTTCTTATCCATTCGTTGTTATTATATACTCCGGATCATTTGTAAGAATTCCTTGTAAGCTCTGGAACCAACTGCAAGTAAGTCGGTTATATTTGTACATTTTCGGTAGTTTTGTAACTTCACATCCAGAAAACAAAACTTTTCTTCGGTAGCGTACTACAAACAACAGAAGTTTCATCAGATAATACCAGAGCAATCTGACAGCTACAGAGACGGTTTATTTTAGCAGCCATGGCACTCTCATCACTCAGCTCTTCAAAATGATTGATTTTCGTCAATGGCCGGGAGTTCTTGAATTTCCACGCCTTGGAATATCATGCTCTGAAATCACCTCTGCCGAGACGCCGAAGAGGTAATGACAAGCGATAACAAGAAAACGGCTTATTTTTGAAGCGCTCTCTAACTGAAGTCAGAAATTTGTATGTGTGAAGCATTCTATAAGAATTAGAGCACAGTTAATGCCCATTGTGCTTTAAGAACCGATGAGCTTGCATTGGCAGGTACGACGGGGCTTGTCTCGCTAGGACAACTTGTCAAATGCTCGATATTCAATCGAAGGTGTCGGCATGATGAATCTAACAAACTTGACCGGATGTGACTGAAACAAGACTGCTAGCGAACAGCACGACCGCAATCGGCGGTAGTTCAGCTGCTTTCACACTGACTGAGCTGCTTTCACACTCCAGGCCGAAGATACAAACAAGTGCACAAGCGCTCAGACGTGGAGTGTGAAAGTAAAATGTTTATTATATTTTATAAGCAAACAACGTTAAAACCAAGACATTCCACATCCCCAATAACCAAACAAGTATTGAAATAACCTAATTTGTAATCATCCCACTTTAAAAGCTTTAAATGTAAACAAACCGCAAGTATAAATCCAAAGAGATCTTGCAAGAACGCATGAGTTCTAACACTGGATTGTTAGGTTGCTATGCAAAGGTTTGGGTTCTCCGGAAGGACGAATGTTCCAGCGCGCGTCCAGCAGGTTTTGGGGGTTTCCGCTGGACAAAGGAACATCCTTGCTTCCGGGGCGCGGAGGATTTTGGGTCGCGCGGGAGAAGGAATTTTGATATACGAGTCCGAAGATTGAGTCTCTTCCTTCGTAGCCGTGGTCGAGAGCAGACCAAAAGATAAGTTTATATTTTTTGTACAAGTGTTTAACCAGTGTTGATGTAGCATTTAAATAATCTTCAATATAGTTAGTTGTGTTCGCTTTATCCTGTCCTATACCACACATTAGGGATGTAGTATATCCCGCATCCGAAGTTCCGCTCGTCCCGGCCTACGCTACCAAATTAGGTCTCTGACCCCGGCGGACGTTTACGCCACCCAGCTGGGAACCGCTCCAGTAATCCTGGACACCCCAGTTAATAATGATGGCAGCGGTGTCTCTTCCCAGTGTGTGGTTTATGACTAGATAAGGTGAATTATGTTTAGGTTAGGAGTAAGCTCATAAGATTAAGTGAAGTGAGGTGTTAGGAACTCATCATGGCCCTTCCACAGAATCCCCTAGATCCGGCCGTAGTTTTGAAAATGCTGGAGTCGATACCATTGTATTCGGGTTTATCGGATGTCACCGAGTTTATTAGAAAGGTGGAAATCGTTGGAAAAATTGTGGATTGGTCTCAGTTATCTCAGTTTTTGGGGCTAAAGTTCGAGAAAGAAGCCTTCAGCTTCTGGTCGTCTTCGACCTGGTCTACTTTTGACCAGTTCCGGAAGGGTTTCGAAAGTCGTTTTTCATCGACCTCGAGGTCAAGAAAACTAAAATTCGCTAAGCCACAACTCCGGCCTCAACAATCAGTCGCTGAGTTTTGTTCGGAAGTTAAAGAGGGTTGCATTGAGAAGTTCGGTAGTGGAGTTTCGGACACTGTTGTCATCCACGAACTAATCCAGGGTTTGACCGACGATTTCGCCGCCTTACTGCTTCGAAAAACACCAGTAGATTTCGAGGACGCAGTAGATTCGTTGGTTAGAGCAGAAGAAATTAACCTCGCTTTAAGATCGCGTAAAAATTCCAACCCTACCAGGATTCCGGTTAATGCTGTGTCATACCCGGCTAATACCACTTCTAATGTACCTAGGCCTAGTGGGTATCAAGGTAACTACCGTAGGGGGAGAGGAAGTTTCGGGAATAGAGGGAATCGGTACTCTTCAAACATCAGGGAGTCCAGAAATGTGGCACAACAGAATCCCGGCATTGCCAGAAATAACCAGAGGCCAACAGTGGTAATATGCCACCGGTGCGGACAGGCCGGGCACATTCAGAAAGGGTGTAGGGCCAATGTGAATTTAAACTCCAGCGGCCGCAATCAGTAAGCGCAGACAAGGATTGTGGCCGGGGTACTGGTAATAGTAGTGACATTAAGTCTGCAACGGTAAATGAGGTATACGACGGATCTTGGCAGGATTTGCCAATTTTAAAGGATTTCTCTCTGATGGGCCGAAATCTTTTTGTGCTGTTTGATTCGGGAGCTTGTCGAACGCTAATTAGGGAGAAGGAGTTCTTGCGGGTGAAGAACTCTATTCCCCATGAGCACGAGGAAATATCAGGCGTTTTCCGATCCATCACCGGAAATCCTTTAAAGTTCTGCGGAAGGGTAAACCTAGATCTCGAGCTTCGAGGTAGGAAGGTTAGTGTAACAGCTTATGTATGTCCGCAGTTACCATATCCGTGTGTCTTGGGTTATCCAGACATGAAAAAGAATAGTCTAGTTTTTTATTGTGAGACTGATTCTGTGTTGTTTAGACAAGATTTGTCTAAAGAATGTATAGATCGTTGCTTGACGAGGATTGACGTTACTGAAGCTATCAGTAATGTCATTTCTCAGAGTACCCCGTCGAAGGAACCTGGCCAGACGAGAACAGCTTGTTCTTTGTCTCCAAGTTCCAAGACTACAGTTAGTTTTGAAGTTAGGTCGTGCAAAACTGTGTCACTATCACCTAATTCGCATGCCCGAGTGAAAGTCCGCTTGACTCCCAATGATGCTTCGCATGTGCTCCCCGAATTAGGATATTTTGTTCCCCTCAGCACGACAAGTACCGCGTACGAGGTGGTGGAACAGTTAGTGGACGTAGGAAAGGGGGGAGAGTTCTATTTATGGTTAACTAACCCGACCGACGAGTCAGTCAGCGTACGTAGATTTTTGTTGGGTAGTCTTTTCCCGGTGAGTGAGGACGAACTAGTATCGGATTCCAGTGAGGTTATTAACCAAGTGACAGGTTTAGTCAATAGTGTTAGTACTTCCTCCCAGCCAATATCTGATCCTAACCATCCTCCTGTGCCTAAAGACATGGACCGAGAAAGTTTTGAAGTTGTAATGGAACCGGCTTTATGTCATATTGAATCCCCGGAATTAAACAGAAAAATTTTAGATTTGGCCTACAATTTCAGAGACATTTTCGCCACACGAGTCGCACCTGGGTCAGTGTAATATTGTAGAGCATTCCATCGAAACCGGAGATTCTAAACCAGTAAAAAGTCATCCTTACTCCGTCCCGTCCCTCCCACATTCTTTAAGGCAGACCCTTAAGGATAAGATCGAAACTCTTTTAGAAACTGGAATTATTGAAGAATGCGACGGGCCTTATTTTTCTCCGGTCATATTAATCAAGAAACCAAGCGGAGAACATCGTCTCGTGGTAGATTATAGACTTTTGAACCGGCAAACTAGGAAGGATTGCTATGGCTTGCCAAGAATCCAGGACATGCTAGACCGAATGTCCCAGTCTACCATTCTCAGCACCATGGATTTCCTAGCCGGCTACTACCAATTGCTAGTAAAAGAATCGGATCGAGACAAGACAGGTTTCATAACGCCTTTTGGCCTTTACCGATTCATACGTGCTCCGTTTGGTCTTACTAATATGCCACCGACGTTCCAAAGGTTAATGGACAATGTATTTAAATCGTTGCTGTACAAGGCCTTAGAAGTTTTCTTAGATGACGTGACCGTTCACAGTCAAGATGTAACATCGCATTTCGAATATCTTCACCAAGTTTTCCAAAAGATCCGGTCTACCAATCTCCGCTTACGGCCCTCGAAATGCAAATTTCTAGCAAAAGCAGTAACCCCCTTGGGACATGTTCTGACAGAAGGCACAATTAGGCCAACGAACGAGAAAATAAAAGCTGTCAAACAGATTGCTTATCCGAAGGATGTAAAATCATTAAGATCTGCGTTTGGGCTTTACTCGTGGTTTCGAATATACATTCCGGATTTTGCGAGAACTGCGGTACCCTTGTCAGAACTCCTCAAAAAGGGCGAAAACTTTGTTTTCGGTGAGAAAGAGAAAGCTGCATTCGACGAGCTCAGGGCTAGGCTACCTTCCGTCCTTATACCGAAATTTTTATCCGATTTTCACGATTCGCCGTACGGTGGTCACTTTGGACACCTAAAAACGTATTCAGCGGTCCGCCAACATCTTTGGTTCCCTAATATGTATACGGTCACGAAACAGTACTGCACAACGTGTGATACGTGCTTAAAGCGTAAAAGTCTGACATTGACGCCTAACGCACCGCTTCAGAGAATAGAAATACCGTCAGCACCACTTCAGACGATTTTCATGGATCTTGTTGGGCCTCTGCCAAAAACTAGCGAGGGGCATACTTATATTCTAACAGTAACTGACTATTTGACGCGGCACCTCCATCTAATCCCCATTGCCGACGCCAAAGGGTCAACTGTTATTCAAGCTTTCCTCGAAAAGTACTGCCATGTTCTTGGGTTTTGTTCAGTTGTGTGTAGTGACAACGGAAGTCACTTTAAAAAAAAAGAATTTCAAGAATTCTTGAATAAATTGTCCATTCAACACCATTTTTCCACTCCCGAACATCCGGCAACCCAAGGTGTGCTAGAACGACGCCATCGCGACCTGAAGAACGTCTTATCTCAGTTTGTTGACCAACGCCACAAAGACGACTGGGATAGGTGGCTCTCATATGTTTCCTTCGCGATGAATACGGCCTGGCACCAGACCCTCGATGAGTCACCATTCTATATGATGTTTCTGAGAGATTCTGTGTTGCCAGTTGACAGACTCGTTGACTCTAGAGTTTCATACGACTGTCACGAGTCCTTTAAGTCAGAAGCATTAGCGCGCATGAAACGGACCTATGAGGCGGTTGCTCAGAATATCGAGTTTTCCCAAGACTTGCAAAAAGTTCATCACGACAAGTTGGGGAAATACTCGCCTTACCAACCTGGTGATGTGGTGTATCTCAACATCTCTCCTAAGCCTGGACTCGGACAGAAACTGGACCTAGTTAAGTTTGATGGACCTTACCGCGTGATTGAGCGGAGAAATGAGGTCAATTATGTAATTCAAAAGGCAGAAGGGCGGTCCAAACCAAAAATAGTCCATTACAATCGGCTTAAGAGAGGCGCTGTGAGAACTCCTTGGTCCTTTGAGGCGACTCCAGATGAGTTCACCTCTCAGGCCGAGGAGGGGGAGGCAGAATGTTGAATGGTAGTGTGAATGAAGAGAGTGAACGTGAGTGTGGTTCCCTGGAAACTAAGGAAAAGCGACCAAGGGGAATGCCGAAATCGGTTACCCCACCGACTCATGAACCGATTGTGGTTAGGATATCAGAGTTGGATGATTTCTCAACTCCGTCCCCTGGATCTCGATTCTTGTATCTTGATAGAAACAGTCCTACTGACAACTTAACTTCCCACGACAATCGCTTAGGAACCATGACTTCACTGCCCCAGACTGCTACGAGTTCGCTTCGCTCCACCTCTCAGAGCGATAGCGACGAAAACATTTGTAGAAGCAATGCGATTCCCCCAAGTCAACAAGAAACGGATAGTGATAGGAATGCTAGTATTTTACCTAATACTGCGAGTAGTGTACATGATCACGCTGAGCCACCAAATTTGAGACCATGTCGGTCGATAAGACCCGTAGAAAGGCTTGAATATAGTAAAATGGGCGGAATTAATGCCACCGGAATTGATCGTGTGGCAGCCTTCAATCTACTTCAAAAGTTGTTAGAGTAGTCTTGTATCGTTTTTCACGGTAATTTGGTAGATACGTGGAAGAACTGTGATTTAACCTAGAACATATTTCTAGATTTATTTGAATCTTCGCTGGTCGACCTGCTCATCCATCAACCGCCGAAGTAACGCACCACCACTCCGTATACTATCCTCACCACAGGAGCCAAGTCATCATCAGGTCGACGAATGCCCAATGCCAAAATGTCTGAAGCAGCTGACGACAATCATCAGACGCCAACGTCGACGGCTGTACAAGGCGCCATCTACATTCATCGTGGCCCACCCAACCAAAGGGTGGCGAGCTACAACCAACTTCGAGCCATCAGCACCAGACGCCGCGTTTTGGCGCGAGCTATCAGTCAGTGTGAGCAGCAGCCAGTACAAATATGCTCACGACGTTCCAGTGGCAGCAAGCAAGACATTCTGACGGCGAGGAAGACGGGATATTCGTCGGACCGTTCCAGCGACAAACAAATAGACATTCGGATGGTGAGGATGAAGTGAAAGAGAAGAGAGCCTTAATTCATGGCAGTGAGTGTGTGTGCGTAGAGACATGAGTGATGAGTAGGACGACCTAGAGTGATCGCAGAAGCGACCTCCATGACAATCAGTTTTGTAGTTCATTTATCTTTCCTGGTGATCTTTCCCAGTGAATTTTTAATATTTTTGTTTTGTTTTGATGGATGTTGCCACATGTGTTTACTTACCCTATTAAAGTGCTTTTTGGGAGGTTTAGAGAGGGGGTGGTAAATAAATTTCAGGGTGGGCAATGTTTTAAAGTTTTAGGAATCGGGACGATTCTTTTCAGGGAGGGAAGGTGTTAGGTTGCTATGCAAAGGTTTGGGTTCTCCGGAAGGACGAATGTTCCAGCGCGCGTCCAGCAGGTTTTGGGGGTTTCCGCTGGGCAAAGGAACATCCTTGCTTCCGGGGCGCGGAGGTTTTTGGGTCGCGCGGGAGAAGGAATTTTGATATACGAGTCCGAAGATTGAGTCTCTTCCTTCGCAGCCGTGGTCGCGAGCAGACCAAAAGATAAGTTTATATTTTTTGTACAAGTGTTTAACCAGTGTTGATGTAGCATTTAAATAATCTTCAATAGTTAGTTGTGTTCGCTTTATCCTGTCCTATACCACACATTAGGGATGTAGTATATCCCGCATCCGAAGTTCGGCTCGTCCCGGCCTACGCTACCAAATTAGGTCTCTGACCCCGGCGGACGTTTACGCCACCCAGCTGGGAACTGCTCCAGTAACCCTGGACACCCCAGTTAATAGGATCAGAGAACCAGAACACTGAATCTGAATGGTCTGCCAGCCAGTCCGACCCTTTAAACCTCTTCTCCATTAGCAAGGTAATAAAACGAGTGCAATAACGAAATCGTAGCAGCCTAATACCCCCGTTGTCACAATTTATTAAGAACGGCATATCATCGATCATATGACAACACCGTAAAGTTTCCAGCTGTTCATTAAAGATACGTCGCGTCGTCTTATTTGCTGCTGCTACACCAAAATCCTCATTCATAGATATATCTCCCCAAATATACAAGAGTTGAACTTGACACCTGTCATAGACGAACGTAACTCATAAAGAATCTGGGCCCAGTTACCCATGAACGGGAGGGTGGGGGGGGGGCATCAATTGCATATCTAGACCTAAATATCCTCGACTATACCAGCTTAGAGTTTGATTCCAGTCACAGGCCAAAAACTTGACTCATGGGCAAATTGGGCCCACTTGCCCATGAACGGGGAGGGTAGGGGCCAGGGGGTGGTTCAACTCCACATATAAATGCCCAACCCTATGATCCAAAAGCACAAAGGAATTTCATCGCCCTATCTCCAGTTATTGTCAAGTTGAAATCATTAAAAAATGGGCAATCTGGGCCCAATTGCCCCTGAACCAAGTGGGGGGGGGGTCACGGGACCCATCAAATTCCATACCTAGACCTAAAATCCTTGACTATACCAACTTAGAGTTTGATTCCAGTCACGGGTCAAGTACTTTACTAATGGGCAAACTGGGCCCACTTGCCCATCAACGGGGAGGGTGGGGAGTGGTTCAACTCCACATAATTATTCCCAACCCGATGATCCAAAAGCACAAAGGAATTTCATCTCCAGTTGCCCCTGATCCAAGTGCGGGTGGGGTTTGGGGCCCGCAAAAAGCAAAAGAGACTCCAATGCTCACAGACCTACCAAGTTTCAAGTTGATACCTGTTGATTCCTGTCACGGGTAACGAACTTTACTCCTGGGCAATCTGGGCCCAGTTGCCCCTGAACGGGGTTGGTGGGGGAGGTGCAACTTTTGAAAGTCATTTCCCAGCCCTAGGATCTACACGTACAAGGAATTTCATCGTCCTATGTCCAGGTCTGGTCAAGTTATGAACATTATTGTCTGGGCAATCTGGGCCCATTTGCCCCTGAACTGGGTGGGTGTGGGGGGTAGGACCCCCAAAAGGCACAAATAGACCCCAATGCCCACAATTGTACCAAGTTTGAACTTGATACTTGCACTAGTTCACGAGTTATGAGCTCCACAAAATACGGTGAGAACCGGAAACCGAAAGCCGAAAGCTGCTACAGCGCTCGCAATAGTGGATTGTTCCAAGGAACACTCCACTAAAAACAGTGTTTTCTGGTGTTTTATGTCTTTGTTTTTAGTCCTTTCTTTTATCTCTTGTACTCCACTTTCAAAAATTGCGGGTGAAAAATAAATTACCTAGCCTAATTATTGAAACGTAGAGGGTGACTCGGTCGATCTGGAAAGCTCCGCTATATAGTTAAGGCACCATCTCTATAGCAACTACGGCTAAAACTTACACCTTCCACAGCTGTTCTCGCTCCGCTAGTTTCCGCCAATGACGTAGTAAGTGAAATACATAGATGGCACTTTATACAAGGGACTTCTACCGTGACTAATGAACCAAGAGTCAATAGTCACGGTAAAAGTCCCTTGTATAAAGTGCCATCTATGTATTATAATTTCCGTGATTTGGGGATATAAACTGATTAGATGAATTTGCCTTCGGCCGGGATCACTGTTCCTATGGCCGGCTTGTACCGGACTATTGTAGTGGTTTGCGAACTCTGTTCGCAAGCCCCTCGGTAGCTCAGGTGGTTAGAGTGCCTGCCTTGTAAGCGGGAGGTCCTGGGTTCAAATCCCGGCTGAGGAGCATTTTTGTCTTTCAGTTCACTACTTCTACAGTAGTAAGTGAATCCACTACGTGAGTGGAAAGTGATCCATGCAGATCAACGAATAAGTTGTAAAGGCGCAACTACTTTTCGTTCGTTCTTGCGCTCGGCGGAATCTCACCTTGCTTTTCGGAAAGCGAATCAGTGAGACAGGGCCGTATCCAGGAATTTATTTCGGGGGGGGGGGGGGTTTGCTCGCGGAATTTATTTCGGGGGGGGTTGTCCACGGGTCGGACCAAAAAGTAAAAAAAATGTATAGATCAGAGGTTAAAACCTGCAAAAAACTATTACTTTTGTGGGTTTCGGGGGGGGGGGGTTGAACCCCCTAACCCCCCCCCCCCAGGATACGGCCTTGCAGTGAGATCACCAGTTAAGCCTTGCACACCGAGCTAGGCAAATCTTGCGCTGCGTTTGTGAAAACAGACATGGGCTTTGCGTATGAAATAATCTTAGGAACGTAAAAATGCGATTAACGTCTAAGTTTGTGTTCGCGTTAGCGCAACCCAACCGGAGCAGCAGAGAATCCAGACGTAAGTAATATTAATAGAGACTTGAGACTTAAATGAGACTTCGTACGAAACGGAAATTCAACAAGGAACTGAAAAACCATAAGCTAATGCTGATTCAGAAAAATGTTATCCGGATTGCTGAAGACCCCTCCAAACTCTGGAAGAATAGCAAGCCTGCCAAAGTCCCGAGTACCAGTGTGTCTGAAAAAAAAGTGGGTTGAATATTTCGAGCGCGAGTTCAGTGCACCCAACCAAACTACAGAGGAGTTTTTTGAAAAACAGCTAGACCTTGCTCTTTCAAATAAGTTGAAATCCCACCTGTTTGTGTCGCCAAGTGTCGTTCACTCTCTAATTCCAAAATTAAAGAAAAAATCATCTTCTGGTGTTGATTCTATTACAGCAAGGCACCTAAAACTTGCAGGTCCTTTAATCGAGCAACATCTAGCACTACTGTTTCAGATGATCCTGGTTCGCGGTGTGGTCCCTATGCAATTTTGTGTCGGACAAATAACTCCCATTCTTAAAAAAGGTAAAAAAGACGCTTCCATGTGCAGTTCTTATCGCCCCATTACTGTCTCGTGTACTACGTTCAAGCTCTTCGAGTCATTCTTGATAAGAGACATTGAAGAAAAATGTTCCGCCCCTCCTCGCCAGTTCGGGTACCAGCGAGGTTTAGGTAGAGAGCATGCTCTCTTTCTACTTATAAATGTGCTAAAGGACATTGAAGACCGAGGTGAATTTTTGATTTTATGTGCACTTGATGTCGCAAGAGCTTTCGACTCATGTATATTCGCGCAGGTTTTGCTTGAGGCTCATAAGAAAGGTGTTGATGCTGCGGTAATTATTTGTCTAAGATATATGTACAGAAACCTGAAAGCTAAAATTAAAGACGGTAGTCTGCTATTCCAAATCCTGAAAGGTGTGCGCCAAGGAGCTCTGACTTCTCCAGTTTTATTCAATAATTGTGTCAATGGTGCACAGGATAAGTTAAATTGCACTTTTATCTTCAAAGGAGTTGATCTATCGCTAGTTACGTTTGCGGATGATTTACTGAACCTCTCTTGCACCTTCCAAGGATGTTCTTCGACTTTTGAGCGTCTCCAAGAAGAGTATAAGCATATCGGTTTGAGCTTTAACACTGATAAGACAGTTGTTCTACCGTTTAACTACAAAGGAAACAGACGTTCAATAAGTCTATCCGGCCCTGAAGTACCTTTCGCCAGCAGTCTTACTTACCTGGGTATGCCTATTGGAGCGAATCTGAAAGAAACTGCAAACCTAGCACTGAAAAATTATGCTCGAAAGATCCGGGCCGCATATGCATCGCTGGCTTCAAACGTTTCTTATCTGAGTAGAGCACACCGATCTCAGTTATATAATAGCCTAACAGTTCCTCACCTACTCGCTCTTGCTCCTGTCTGGTCTTTTTTGGGATCCCAAAACGTTAGTGACGGATACCTATGACATCGCAAAAGTTGTCCGTCCGTCCGTCCGTCCGTCTGTGCGCACGATAACTCTCGAAGGGAATGAGATATTTTGATGAAACTTGGTGGGAGGATCCTTTAGGTCAAAGTACAAGTCAAGTTCGAAGATGGGCTCTGTAGCTCTATATTTGAGGGTGGGGGAGGGGTTTCAAATTAAGGGGCAAACAAAATATTTTGAAACAGCTAATGTGATAGTCGATTATGGGGTAAGAAGACATGCTGAACACGATGGTGAAAACCATTTTCTCGCCGGACAAGTAGTTCGCCCGGAATCCGGCCAAAACCGGAAAGTTTGATAAAACTAAAATTTTTATTTGAATTTGATTAGATGTTCGATTTAGGGGTAAGAAGACATGCTGAACACGATGGTGAAAACCATTTTCTTGACGGACAAGTAGTTCGCCCGGAATCCGGCCAAAACCGGACGCAAAATGTGTCGACCAGTTTTCGGCTACCCCTTTTCTTCAAAATAGTATATAAGCTCTGCATAATAGCATAGCTCTGCGCAGAACGCGTACTCAATGAACCTAAGAGCTAGTTGTTTTCGAAGGTCGAAGGGGTTGGTATGTGGGGTTGGTAAAAGAGAAGGTGGTTGCGGGCTATATAACAGTTGGAAAGTTTAGAAGGATTGACAACTTCAGTAGAAGGGTGAACACTGAAACCAAAAATAGACCGATCCCCATGGTGAGACAAGTAGGGGATTTCTAATGGTTTCATGGTCTAATAATAGGCTGTTAGACCATAATCATCTTCGTCAATGAGGGGTTAGCAGTTTTGTCTACTTGGTGTACCAACAATTTGTTTCTTGTGCTGTATATGGTACGAACAATTTGGTACCACGTCTATCACAAGGACATGGACTCGTAAGTAAGAATCGGTTGCTAGAATCTTTGATGATGAGGGGTTGCCAACTTTTGCTAGTTGGTATACCCTTTATTTTTTGCCAGTGTATTTCATGGTAAGAACGATACGGTACCATGTCTATCACGGGGAGATGGACTTGGAAGTAAGAGTCGGTTGCTAGAAGGCATTCGCGAGGGGCTTGAAACTTTAAACTTTTATCTGTTTCTAAATAAGTTTTGATCTATCAACATCATATATTAGATTTTTGGGATCCCATTGACACCTTTGGTCTTGTTTAACTGTGGTAAGAGGAAGCAAGTTCACCGCCTTTATTTTAAATTTGCAAAGTATCTGACGGGACTGCCAGCGTGGCCATTCTTTGCCATTCTTTTCTGCAGAGAAAGTATCGATTGGTAAACCCAGCGGGAGTTATTGAGAAGCGTATTAGTGATTTTTCTACTGAATGCCTGGAGTCTTTCCATCTTTGGTCATTTCTGTTTGTTCCGAGTTCGTAGTTATCGAAGTATGTTTTTTCCTTTCCGTTGTTTTCTTTTTGTTTTGCTTGTTTTTACTCCGTCTTTTCTGGGCCCCGCCCAGTTTTGTTCAGTGATGGGTTATAAATAAAATGATGATGATGATGATGTTGAATACAGATAAAACAGTAGGGCATACAAACACAGGGCATACACAACGCGGGCAAAGTACGCGAGCACAACGTAAGGAGTTCTGCCCCCTCAACATGAAAGCCCCTATAGGAGTACGACCTGGCTATTAGCATATCCGTTCTGGGCGGCTAGCCCACTGCATTCCCAGGAGAGGCGCTATTTCGAGTCTTAGGGGTGCCGACCGTTTGGTTTAGGGGGGGGGGCTAGTGACGTAGCCCTGCCAGACCAGCCAAAGCCCACCAGATTCATAAGGGTACGTGAAGAAATCTGGGAAAGGTGACAGGAAGGGTGTGCGAAAACACCAGCATGAATTGCCCCCAACCACCCACTGCACTTCCTGTCTGATAGCAGAGAATCGGAGATCAGAACAGCCAGTTTGCCTGAATAGTGCTGATATCTTTCCCTTATAGGAGTACTACACCCTTGGATGTTTTTTCCTTTCTTCAAATTGATGTAGATAACAAAGCTACGTGCTTTAGAAGTCTCCAGTTAAATGAAGATAAAATTTCAACACCGAATAAAGTGTGCCGAGGCCCATCAGTTTTAAAATCAGGGAGGATCAGTTGTTAAGGATTGATCAGATAGCCACTGAGATCAAGACTATGAATGATTCTACCAATCGTTTAGTCATGACGACTGATCTTGGGGAAGATGCAGGAACACCGATATCCAGTCTGTTATTGAGGATGGCATCTAGAAAAGGAAGAAGTGAATAGCCACAGGGGGTGGGAAACTTTCTACAATCGAAGCCGCGAAGGCTAGCTGAAATTGTTTAGTTGATGCAGATCCTGGAATTCTACAGTAGAGGTATGCTTATGTGAACGTTTGTTGACAGTGGACTATTTGCCATTTTTATGCACTTGCTGTGTCTAAAGCTAACTACCAGTTCGCCAAAGTAGGTAACTAAGGGCATCTGGAAACACCTGTATAGGTATTTCGGATCTTCATTCTACCATTTAGCCCAAAACTGCACTGTTCACATTTAAGTAACTGTTCACATAAGCATGCCTCTACTGTACTCACATACAATCGGATTACCCATTCAAAAAATGGCACAAAGCGAGCCTACATGGAGTATACGAAAAGAAATAGTGAAAGAAACAAGGCTAAACTAAGCAAGCATTAATTTGTCTGGCTCTGTTCTAAAGAGGAAACGAGGGGTTACTCACTCCCCGGCACCTGCTGTACACCCATTCCCGGCACCGGCCGAAACCAGCGGTGCCGGCCATAAATTAGGCAATCAATCTTTCAAATACTTCTAAACATGCTGATTTTTACGTTCTAACACGTGGCAGCTGGATCCAACTTGTGTCAGCTGGTTCCGGCACAGGCCGGGCTCTGGGCACTCGCTGTGCACTAAAATCGAGAGTGGGCAACCCCTCGAGAGAAAATAAATTCGGAACGGCGCTGATCCACAGCCACAGGATCAGTAATACCGTACAGTAGCGTAACTTGTTGTTTACAACCCTGTAACGAGTGGCCCGCACACTTTGGGGAAATTCCAGGTCTCCTTGAAAAATTGCCATGGGCCTAGAATCTTATTTTACCCAGCATTATAGGAGACGCACGGCCTAGCTAAACCATCAGTTGTGTTTCGGCAACACTGGTCAGAGTGACGGTATTAGCGTTGGGTCGTGTCGTGGTTTATAAGGTATGGTTCAGGTCTTCACTTCAGGACTTGAGATTCATAAAGATCTTTTATATATGCCGTCGAGTTAGTCAGTTTGGGCAGCTTAGTCGGGTCCTGGTTTTTACTTATTCAAGATCACTTCACTCTATATCTAAGTTCAATTTAACTATTATTTATCTTTCTCTGTAGTAAAATATCTACCTTTCGTACTCAAGCGTTCTGAGGTTTCCCTTGGATGGTCTGGGTAGAGGCTTTACCGCGGACCATCGATACACTGTACATGCCCCAGTAACACATCTCGGCTACCATGCTATCCACCACCGGCAAAACTCGGTATAGAGGGGCGTTACAAGCTCATGGAGGCAAATTACCTAGTAGGTACTTTGCGATAAAACACTGTATTGATGTTTCTTAAAGTTTAACCGAAAAGGAATGTAATAGCACAATCTAGGTACCCATGACTTATTCACTTAAAGGACTTGAAGACCGGATGAAAATGCGTTACTTCGTTCTTTATCTATTCACAAATAATCAATTTTCAATAGTGGAATTTCCTTGGGATTTGAAGTACCTCTGTCTGCTTGTGTCTGTGTTGTATGCTTGACAAAAACGATTTACGAAAAATAAGTGTTCACGCAGTGAGCCCCATTTGTTTTTCTGCGACATAGTAGAATTTTGCGTTGTGAGGACGGCCGTAGATGTTCTGAACATCATACTAGAGCAAACAGTGGAATAAAAAAAATCCCTTAACACAATCAAACTAATACAGTGTAGTCAGTTAAATGATACAAAAATGAATTGGCTTTTCAGTTAAAATTTAAGTCAGGCATACTAAATAGAAAGAAATGGAGCTAGGACGACAGTCTGAGGGATAGTATAAGCGTTGTCCAGTTTAGCTAGAACACTAATACTATAACGTGTTTTGTTAGGGTTAACGAGTCGTGTGTTGTGGTCAGGACTGCAGAATAAGAAATAGACTGCGTAGGACTACCTGTCTCGCCCTAGTTTCTGTAACAAACTATCGACTTTTCCATAAGCCAGCTGAAGTCTGTAGAATCTTCTGAGAGTAAAACACTAGCTTTCAAAGTCGGTTCCTGTCTGACTACCTCAGTTATCATAGAGTTAATCAAGGACCCATGACAACTACTACATTGCTACTCAATTCTGAAGCGTATTCGATGGCTTGCTCGCCTGAGTTCCTCGCAAACAAGGTCTTTTCCCAAAAATGTAGAGATCATGATCCAAGACCAGTCATTGGTGGATAGTGTACCCTGTATGCCGGCTTTTTGGGCCATAAATCAATCCTGAACTGAACATATTCTATACACGCCACGAATTACGTCATAATTATGTCTACATTAGTTGTATACAAGATATGTAATAACGTTCCGCTTAAAATAAGCGTTAGGAACCGTGACAAGGGCTAGCTCCGCCCGGCTGCTGTTTTAATGTACGTCCACGATGTATGTCACCAAAAAGCCACCACAATCATACCAAGATCATACGTACTATCAAGAATAAATAAGGGAAGAATTGAGAACTCACATAGCCTCGATGTCAGCAAGCTGGATCTACTTTCGCCCGGTCTTATTTACCGGGGGTGGAGACTGGGTGGAGCTTCGCCTGTTGCCTCTTGCAGTATTAAGTGTTACCTCCAGAGCAAAAGTGATGAAGCAGTCAGAAAAGGCGGGAATTTCAAACAGTGCTGATTTCCGAGGATTATACAAAAGGGAAAAAACTTTTCAGTCTCAGGTCAGATTTGCAATGTGAAGCTTATGTTATCACAACCCTTCGCAAAGACGATGAAGCCCAAGGGAATGCGGCATTGGATGCCTCAGAGAGCAATTAAGCAACTTGAAAGTTGAGGCATAGACCTAACACGCATGCGATGAGTCTACCATAGTTCAAGGACCGATTAAAGAAACATTTCTTGACAGACCACCATTGACAGAATAATTATTTTTTTTTTAGAAGTGGTTAATTTTGGTACGGCGGCATGGTATCCCACTTAATGTTTTTTCTTTGCTTTCTTCTTTCTTTTCTTTTTTCTTCCTCTTTCATGCAGTCATCTTATGTTTTTTTGACAAAGTGTGTGAAAAAGTGAAGTTTTCTATTTACTGCCCCCACAGGCCCATTCGCGTTTTCCTGCGGATTATAAAGCGGATTAAAAAAGATTTGTTCATGTAGTTTAGCATGTAAAAGTTGGTTTGTATAATAAAGAGTACTAAACTAAAACTAAGCATGCATTTAGTTTATATTCAATAGGATCGGTGTGAATATTAGTAATTTAAATTTTGGTCTTCTCAGGACTGTCTTATCGTGGGTAAATGGATGACGAAATAAAGGCAAAACAGGACCGACAACATTTTGGACTGAACACTATAGGACTTGCTTCAAAAGGTTTTCACTCTAGGCTTAGAAATTCAGTTAGAATCGAGGGGGTACCCACTACCCGGCACCTGCTGTAAACGCTTTCCTGGCACCAACCGAAATAGGCAGTACCGGCACCGATGCCGACAATAAATCGGGTGATTCATCTTTCAAACTCGTTTAAAATGCTTATTGTGATGTTTAAACACGTGACAACCGGTGCCGGCACCGACCGGGCATCGTGGCACCCGGCACTTGCTGTACTCTCAAATCGAGAGTAGGCAATCCCTCGGTTAGAATTTTCGGCTCTGCATAAGTAAGAAGAAAGATTTACTTATTTTTTCACATAAAACCGGACTGATAAGTTGAGAATCAAAAATTTAGCCAACTACACGAGATAATGATATCCATTTTGACTACGAATAATAACTTAAGTTATCACAAAGGGAGACGTTTTGAAAGATATCTTACAATCAGCAATTTGCAATAATTCAAAATTTTGGAAATACTTTATAGCCAACTGTTCTTCGCAACTACACAAGAAAATTATATGAACAAAATTTTATGTAGAGAGTACAACTTAAAAGAAAAACATAATAACTCTTTCAGCACATTTCGCCAGCTAAATGCCTTAAATTGTCCAAGCTTAATACCTTTTCTAGAAGCGAGTCTTTACAGTTCTGAGAAGACCCAAAATAAAAATTACTAATGTTCACACTGATCATATTGAATCTGGACTAAATGCATGGGTGTTAGGTCTTAGGTCTATGCCTCAACTTTCAAGTTGCTTAATTGCTCCCTGAGGCATCAAATGCCGCATTCCCTTGGGCTTCATCGTCTTTGCGAAGGGTTGTGATAACACAAGCTTCACATTGCAAATCTGGCCCGAGATTGAAAAGCTTTTTCCCTTTTGCATAATCCTCGGAAATCAGCACTGTTTGAAATTCCCGCCTTTTCTGACTGCTTCATCACTTTTGCTCTGGAGGTAACACTTAATACTGCAAGAGACAACACGCGAAGCTCCACCCAGTCTCCACCCCCGGTAAATAAGACCGGGCGAAAGTCGTTTTAGCTTGCTTCAAGTCTTCTCAATTCTTCCCTTATTTATTCTTGGTACTATCAAGAACGGATAACGATCCGGCTATTGTGTCGAGCAAAAATCTGCGGTCGTGTTACCTAAATAGCGAGTAAGTGCTTATACCCGCGTACACTCAAAAGGGGAACTCTGCACCCGAAGGCATGATAATAAAAAGAGGAACGATGCACCGTCATTCCTTATTTTAGTCACTCGCTTGAGCACGAAATTTTAGAGCATGCGCGCGCACGATCTCTGTTCTAGCAGTCGTGTTCCTTCTTCTACTTGATCTGCGTAGCGTAACTCTACGTCAAGCCCACTCACAAATTGGTTCCCTGTTCCACCAGTCCTGTTCCGTCTTTTAGTCGATCGGTACGTAAATTCAGGCAAGCAAAAGGATGTCGCTCGACATTACTCGTGCCCTGCATTGCAGAAGGAAACTTAAAGAACAGGGGTCCTGCACGTGTTAGTAAAATCCTTAAGGCACAAACGATCACGGGCCCTTGGTATGAACGAACAGCGGTCCTGCCCCTCGTCGAGCGCGGTCATGATGTAGAACCCTTGCGCTCAATTCGGAAGACAGACGGATATTTTGTTACACAACAATATTTTAGTTCTCGGTCTCACACCGAATTATCATACATTATATGGAGACACACGCCAACTATGGTCGACTGAGGAAGCCATGTCGCTACAGAACAATTACACACCGGATCTAACGAATTTTCTTACATGTTTAGGCTAATTAAACCGTTTCTTTTTATAGTCACATTGTTCTTTACTTTAAATTCCATTTCGGACAAAATTTTGACGATCAACTAACTTCTTACATGTTTAAGCTAAACTTGTCCTTTTCTGACAAAATTTTGACGATTAACTAACTTCTTACATGTTTAAGCTAAACTTGTCCTTTTCTGACGATAAAGTCAAGTTCGGCGTTTTCGCTGTGAATACAACTTCTGATTTTCACTGGTACGCCCTTTCGGGTAGAAAAAAGTTGGGTCCACTGGCAATCGTAAGCTCTCGGAAGCCATCCTAACATGTCGTAACCTCGGTCGTAACCACCATTTTTGGCGATTTCCAACGAATGGGAGAACGACGAGTGTGGACGAACACAGTTACGATGGCCTTACGACTGCCAGTGGAGTTTCCGCTACAATAGTTGCGTTTTTGATCTAGATTCTTAGTTCTTAGTTCTCGCTTCTCAATCATCGATTCTCGTACAAACTACCAATTTTGCTCTTCTCGCTTCTCAGTTCTCGCTTTTGACAAAAATGCTAATTTAGCCATCCGTTAATACCTGTTTATACGGACTGAACATCCGCCCTTTGTTGACCAATCAGGAAGGAAAACGGAGACCGAGAACAGAGAAGTGACGATCGAAGCAACTTCTCGATTCTGTGGAATCGCGAGGCTTTCCTCGTTCTCGGTTCTGACAAAAACGCAAGAAAAGGAGAATTGTATTCATCTCAATAGTAAAAAAAAAAGCAAAATAGGAGAATTGAGAGGAGAATCGCGAGGAGAATTGAGATAAAAAACGCAACTAATGAAAAATGCACGGTGCGGTTGGTTCAACTACCACTGCGTCAGTTCGCCAACTGACAAAACTGCTTGTGATAGTTTAATTCCACCAAACCCCGCGACGTCAACGCGGTCAAGCTTGCCACATCCGCTATGTCTTGCTCCGGCCACCATGTAAATCAGACTCAATTCTTTCAAATGGTAGGTTCCGTTAACCTACTCTTGCTGAATAGAGGGCAGACTGTTTCACCAAGTCATCAAGCTTTTGCTTAAATAGCTCACTAGTGATCACCTCCTCCTTATCACACACTGGATTCATGACCACATACGGAACATAGACCTAAAAATGAACACTTGAAAACAATCAGTTCAACATAAGCCTTGCCAAGCGGTCGATGAAGCATCCGACCTCCTCTCGCTATTTAACTTACTGCTCCCCCAAAGCTTGCCCTACTTCAATACACCTGCTAGCCGAAAGCTGCAAGTGCCATAAAAACGTGTCCATCCACGGGAAATAATACAAAAATGAGTGGTCAAAATACCACTCATTACCTCACTAGATTTCTTTACTGCATGAGTGATCATACCGGCCTTCTGGTACTTCGCAGATGGGATACAGAGATTCTATCTTCGGAGACAGATGTCTATCCTACCCAAACCTAGTTGTCTCATAATGACGTGCGCGCTTATCCTGATGTTTGTCAAGTTTCTCTGAATAACGGACCAATTTCTGATGAAATATCTTTAGGGTCCGGCTTATGCCCAAAATTTATTATTATAACACCTTAAAGTACATAAACGACACATATAGCGTTTCCTCCTAGTCTGGTAGGTATACCAATTTTATCCAAAAACAGCCTTTCCACCCAATTTCTCATCTACAGACGAAGCAATTTTCTTTCGTACTTAGAAGACATTTTTGCGGATCATGATGGGTGTTTTCACGTTGATACCATCCAACTCGATGATCATTTTCGGGTGAATAGCGCGACGGGTGACTTCACCTTCCAGCTGAAAGGGTATCTCCCGTTAAACGACTGAACGGGTAGAGGTCTCAACCCGTTTTCGCCTGGCTGGGATCATTCAGTAACATTTTCGCGTGCATGGTATCTTCCGTCAAGTTCAACAGCCATCCGCAAAAATGCCCCCTAATATCTCACACGTGTAGGCGAATACGACGTTACTGGACAGGCGCAATATTTGCTTTTTTTGCCGTGATCCTGTTCACTGACCTACAAGACTTCCAACTATAATTCGTTTTTTTCCTTCGGTTAACCGACTTTAGTTTTTATAAGCTGTTTTTGGCTCCGTTTGCCGGTCGGTTAACCGACCTGTGGACTGAGGCGGGAGCTCCGTCCAACCGACCTACGCTCTTGGCACGGCGCGAAATTCAAAATTCTCATTGGAGAGATAGGCAATTCACTCCACCACACAGCCATGGCCCCAAGAGATCACCCAAACGAAATAGATTCCATAGGGGTAAAGATAATGCTGCCAGACCGAAAAATCCTGAAAATATACTCCTTTTACAATACAAACGGTGACCAAGACATCCACGATGAGATTCTTCAGGACATAGGAAACGGAGAAACCCTAATATTTGGTCACTTTAATGCACACAGCCCGCTGTGGGAAAATACTACAAGAAGGAACAGATCTGGGAAAAGCATTGAAAAGGCTACACTAGAATCTAACAATTTAACAGTATTTACCCCATTTGGTCTCCAAACCCACTATGACCTGCACAGGAAAACCCCATCAACAATCGACCTGCAGATAGGACCAGCGAACCTTCTGGGGCAAGTCTCAGTTCGACGAGCAGAGGAGCTGCAGACAGACCATACGGGGCTACTCACTTGTCACTACCATTACCAACATCAATGCTGAGAAACTTCCACCTGTATACAAATACAACAACAGAAAAGCCAATTGGAGTGCATTCAAAGAAAAGCTAAACCAGCAGGACTACACCCAGCTTACCAAACTACGTTGCGCTGAGGAACAAGAGCTGTAAGCTCATATGGCACTTGCAAGGCTTGGTAAAAGTATGAAAGTAGGAATTCGCCAATTCGTGGGTTTTTTGTGAACATTTGTAAGAAAAACCCTTGAGATAAGAATGAAGACGGACCCTTGGAAATTAAGAGAATGTATCGTTATGTAAAAAAGTTTTTTTTTGCAGCTAGCTGGCTGTCATGATCTGCACTTTAAGGGCGCTAGAATGTTATTTGTAATCAAAACCCTACTGGTAAAAATGATCCTGGGCCCTTTAGGATCATGAATTTATATGGTTTGGTGAAAAGTATTTATTTAACTTTCCGGTTAAGATGCGCACTTTAAGGGTGCTAGAGACTCATTACTAATAAAAAAAAAAAAAAAAAAAAAAAAAAAAAAAAAAAAAAAGAAAAAAAGAGACTCATTTCTAAGCAAAACCCTTGAGGCAAAAATGATCATGGGCTCATGGGGATCATGAAAATGTAGGTTTTGCTTAAAAGTATTTTTTGTACTTTGGGGTTAAGATGGGTACTTTAAGGGATGATCGGATCAGAGAAGTGACAATGTCTCTTTCTCTTATTTTGTTATTGTTTAATATGTTGTTGTTGTTGTTGTGTTTTTTTATGTGTTTGAGTGGCCCTAGTTGGTCCTTAGTTTAATGAAAATAAATAAGCCAATCTTGTCAAGTCTCTACTGTTCAAGCCACGTTTCGTCGTCCGAGCACATCTTGAAGTACCTTAAATTGCGATCACCGGAATTCTGGACCCCCTGCCAGCTCCCCCCCCCAGAGCGACCGGATCCGTTCCGGTTCTGTTACTGATGTTCTTGTTCTTCCCACCAATTGTCATCCCAATCGCTATGTTCTAAGAGTGTCACAAAATTTACCCCCCCCCCCCCGACTTTCCAAATTGGTCCGATCCTGTCAGCACTTGAAATGGGACATCTGAAACATGTGTTCTTTCCAAATATCAAGTTTCAGTAAGATCTGATCACCCGTTCAGAAGTTGGACAACCTCAAGATTCCGGATTCCCCCTCCCTCCACTTCCCCCACGATGGTCATATTGGAGAAGCGACTGTTCTTAAGTTAAAAATGTAAAGTCCCTGATATGCCTGCCAAGTTTCATCGTCCTAGCACATGCAGAAGCATCTTAAGTCGGGATCACCGGAATTCTGGAAGCCTCCCTCCAACTCCCCCCACAGTACTCGGTTCCGGTCTGGTCTTGTCAACTATTGATCTAGGGCTTGTGCTTGCTCTTCCCACCAAGTTTCATACCGATCCGTCCATTCTGAGCGTGTCACACAATTTCCGGTTCCCCCCCCCCCCCAAAAAAAAAAAAAAAAAAAGAGACTCATTTCTAAGCAAAACCCTTGAGGCAAAAATGATCATGGGCTCATGGGGATCATGAAAATGTAGGTTTTGCTTAAAAGTATTTTTTGTACTTTGGGGTTAAGATGGGTACTTTAAGGGATGATCGGATCAGAGAAGTGACAATGTCTCTTTCTCTTATTTTGTTATTGTTTAATATGTTGTTGTTGTTGTTGTGTTTTTTAATGTGTTTGAGTGGCCCTAGTTGGTCCTTAGTTTAATGAAAATAAATAAAATAAATAAGCCAATCTTGTCAAGAGAAGCGACTGTTCTTAAGTTAAAAATGTAAAGTCCCTGGTATGCCTGCCAAGTTTCATCGTCCTAGCACATGCAGAAGCATCTTAAGTCGGGATCACCGGAATTCCGGAAGCCTCCCTCCAACTCCCCCCTCCCACAGTACTCGGTTCCGGTCTGGTCTTGTCAACTATTGATCTAGGGCTTGTGCTTGCTCTTCCCACCAAGTTTCATACCGATCCGTCCATTCTGAGCATGTCACACAATTTCCGGTTCCCCCCCACCCAAAAAAAAAAAAAAAAAAAAAAAAAAAAAAAAAAAGAGACTCATTTCTAAGCAAAACCCTTGAGGCAAAAATGATCATGGGCTCATGGGGATCATGAAAATGTAGGTTTTGCTTAAAAGTATTTTTTGTACTTTGGGGTTAAGATGGGTACTTTAAGGGATGATCGGATCAGAGAAGTGACAATGTCTCTTTCTCTTATTTTGTTATTGTTTAATATGTTGTTGTTGTTGTTGTGTTTTTTTATCTGTTTGAGTGGCCCTAGTTGGTCCTTAGTTTAATGAAAATAAATAAGCCAATCTTGTCAAGTCTCTACTGTTCAAGCCGCGTTTCGTCGTCCGAGCACATCTTGAAGTACCTTAAATTGCGATCACCGGAATTCTGGACCCCCTGCCAGCTTCCCTCCCCCCCCAGAGCGACCGGATCCGTTCCGGTTCTGTTACTGATGTTCTTGTTCTTCCCACCAATTGTCATCCCAATCGCTATGTTCTAAGAGTGTCACAAAATTTACCCCCCCCCCCCCGACTTTCCAAATTGGTCCGATCCTGTCAGCACTTGAAATGGGACATCTGAAACATGTGTTCTTTCCAAATATCAAGTTTCAGTAAGATCTGATCACCCGTTCAGAAGTTGGACAACCTCAAGATTCTGGATTCCCCCTCCCTCCACTTCCCCCACGATGGTCATATTGGAGAAGCGACTGTTCTTAAGTTAAAAATGTAAAGTCCCTGATATGCCTGCCAAGTTTCATCGTCCTAGCACATGCAGAAGCATCTTAAGTCGGGATCACCGGAATTCCGGAAGCCTCCCTCCAACTCCCCCCACAGTACTCGGTTCCGGTCTGGTCTTGTCAACTATTGATCTAGGGCTTGTGCTTGCTCTTCCCACCAAGTTTCATACCGATCCGTCCATTCTGAGCATGTCACACAATTTCCGGTTCCCCCATCCAACTCCCCCCAAAGTCACCGGATCCATTCCAGACTTAGAAGTGTGACATCTGAGACACGAGGTCTTTCCAATATCAAGTTCAATATCAAGTTTTTCATCAAGATCCGATTCCCCGTTCAGAAGTTATAAATATGTCAATATTCCGGGTTCACCCTTCCTCCACTCCCCCCACGATGGTCGGATCGGGGAACTGACTGTTTCCAACTAAGTTTGGGCGGGTCCCTGATAAACCTGCCAATTTTCATTATCCTGGCACATCTGCAAGTACCCTAACTCGCGATCAGCGGACCGACCGACCGACCAACCGACAGACCGACCGACAGACCGACCGACCGACCGACGGAAAAGTGATCGGTATATGGCACTTGCCCAAAAGTATTTTATTTGTGAACTTGGCTGTAATGATGCACACTCTAAAGGCGTAGAAATTCATCTGTAAGAAAAACTATTGAGACAAAAACGATCACAGGCCCTTAGGGATCATCGATATATACCGTTTGGTCACAAAAGTATTTTTTTACACTTTTCGGTTAAAATGCACACTTTAACGGTGATAGACGGTGATAGCGCACTTTAAGGGAGCTAGAACTTCATTTGTAAGCAAAACCCCTGAGTCAAAAATGATAATGGGCTCATGGGGATCATGAAAATGTAAATTTTGCTTAAAAGTATCTTTCTGAATTTGCAGTCAAGATTGGTACTTTAAGGAATGGTCGGATTTAGAAAGTAGCAGTTTCTAAGCTAATATTGCCGAATCTCTAATATTCCAGCCAAGTTTCATCGTCCTAGCACTAATGGAAGTACCTTAAATCGCGATCGCCGGAACTCCGGCCCCCCCTCAAACTCCCCACAGTAACCGGAATCAATCCGGTTGTGTACAAAGATCAAGACATGACAAAGATCACCAGAGACATGTCCTCTGTTCAACTATCAAATTTCACTCAAATCCGATCAACCGTTCCAAAGTTACGCATGACTCAATATTCCGGATACCCCCTCTCGCTACTCCCCCCACGACTATCGGATCATGTAAATTTTTATTTATAAGTCAGTTTGATCGGGTCCCTGATACGCCTCCCAAGTTTCGTCGTGAAAATCCCCCAAACCGCCATTACCGGAATTCAGGGAAACTCCCCTCCCCCCCCCAGTGTCCGGATCCAGACCAAATGTATAAACGATTTATCTAGAGCAGATGCTTGTTCTTCCCAGCAAGTTTCACCGCGATCCCTCCATTCTAACCGTTTCTCGAGATTTCCGGTCTCCCCCCCCAACTCCCCCATAGCTGTCGAGTCCGGTCCGGACTTCAAATGGGACATCAGAGGTATGCCATTTATTCAGTTATTAAGTTTCATTCCAATCCGATCACCAGTTCGAAAGTTACACACTACTCCAATTTTCCGGATTCCCCAGCCCTCCACTCCCCCCCAGGTGGTCGGATTGGGAAACTGATTATTTCCAGTTTATTTGAATCGGGTCCCTGATGCTCCTGCCAAGTTTCATCGTCCTAGCACATCTGGAAATACCCCAACTCGAAAAAGTTTGACAAAAACTACTTAATTTTCCGGATTCCCCGGCCCACCACTCCCCCCCAGATGGTCGGATAGTGAAACTGATTATTTCCAGGTTAGTTATATCGGGTCCCTGATATTCCTGCCAAGTTTCATCGTCCTAGCACATCTGGAAGTACCCCAACTCGAAAAAGTGTGACAAAAACTACTTAATTTTCAGGATTCCCCGGCCCACCACTCCCCCCCAGATGGTCGGATCGTGAAACTGATTATTTCCAGGTTAGTTATATCGGGTCCCTGATATGCCTGCCAAGTTTCATCGTCCTAGCACATCTGGAAGTACCCTAACTCGAAAACAGTGGACCGCCCGACCGACCGAAAAGCGATCGGTATATGGCACTTGAGCGGAGCTGCAAGTGCCATAAAAAGCGGAGGTAATCACTGCGATCATCCTGGAAGCAGCGAATGCAGCGATCCCAAAATCTTCAGGCAGCTTAACACATCAGAGGCGGAAAACAGAGAAACAGTAGTGGTCGGACCAGTGCAAAGAAGTAGTGGAACATAAGAAGATGGCAATAAAGGCATTCCAGAAACACCCAAGCGACATCACAGCCATTGAGTTACGAAGAGCAGAAGCACGTGTCAAGAGAGTCTGCCTGAGAGCAAAGAAGGAAGCATGGTCCAAATACTCGAGCCAAGTAGATGACAAAACAGCCTCAGCAAAAATCCACCGATTCATCACGAAGCTCAATGGCAAAAACGTGACAGCAGACGATCGAACATTTCCAATCAGTTCCAACGGTCGCCTAGTAGAAAAAGACCAAGATAAAGCACAGCTATTCGCGGACAGCTACTAAAAGGGGAAACCACCTTCAAACAGACCCAACCCTCCAATCTGCGTTCTTCCAAGAAAGTCCCAGTTCAAAGCAGAGATGATGGACCCATTCTCCACCTCAGAACTCGAGGAAGCCACTGCAGGATCAAATCTACAAGCAGCCGCAGGTGTGGACGAAATAAGCCCCATTTGGATAGCCGAGTCGAGCCCCACCTTCAAACATCACTTGCTGGAGACATTCAACACTGCTTGGAAACAGGAAGTGTTCCCACAGGTCTGGAAAACGGCAACTATCCACCCGATACAGAAGCCCGAAAAACCTAGTGAAGATGTCAAATCGTATAGACCGATCTCTATTTTACCCACAATGGGGAAAATATTGGAGAAACTGGTACTGAAAAGACTGGAATGGTTTGAGAAACTAATGGCATAATACCTAAAACCCAAACAGGATTCAGAAAATGCCACAACACAATGGATAACGTCCCACGAATCGAACAAGATGCCAGAGAAGCTCTCGACGTGGGAGAACTCCTTCTGGCTGTACTTTTCGATTATGAAGACGCCTACGGAAACGTGGATCACGAAACTCTCTCGGAAACAATGGAAAACAAGGATTTCCCCAAAGAATTCATTGAACTTATCCTAAGTTTTCTAGAAGACAGGAAATTCGTTGTGAAGATAAACCAGAGCATATCAGAAGAGAAACCTGTGGATACAGGGCTCCCACAAGGATCGACACTGAGCCCTTTACTCTTCACACTGTACATAAGTGAACTGGAACTGTCAAGCCAACAGACAATGAAAGGAGAATTTGCAGATGACCTACTGATTTGGGAAAGAGGGAAGAACATGACTGAACTGCAAAGGAACATCCAAAAATCAATAAATGAGGTCGCAGGATTCTCCCAGGCACTGTCACTCCCAATGTCAACAAAGAAATGCAAAGCAATCATCTTCCACAGAAAACGTCTCCCTTCGCTTCAAGCACTGAAAATTGGTCAAGAAACAATCCCCTACGTTGAAGATGCCAACCTCCTGGGAGTAACGCTAGACAAGAAGCTGCTGCGGCACAAACACATCGAAAAACAACGCAACTCAGCCCTAAAAAGGATACTACTCCTAAAAAGGCTCGCGGGTACAAAATGGGGCTCATCAACTGGAGCACTCCTTCAATTCTATGTGACATACATAAGACCGAAAATGGAATACGGAATGCAAATAGCCCAAACATGCGCTAACGCCCACTGGGACACACTGGAATGTCGCCCTACGCATAGTACTTGGTTTACATAAGCACACACCGTCAGCAAAACTCAGAGAAATGGCGGGCATACCCACACTCCGTGAAAGGATCAAATACCAACGCATCAGGTATTTCACCAAAATACAAGCGTATGGAAGGGAGCACATTGTGTACGAAAGCATCATGTCAAATCCGACAGTCAGAGGGAATTCCAGAAGCTCGTGGGGCGAATTCACCAGAGACGTCCCAATATGGAGAGAAGACTGCCTAGAAGCGTACCCGTTTGCAGATACACCACCATTGAAAATGGCCCCACCCGAAGTACACCTACAGTTGATCCAGCTGGAAAAATCCATGTACTCGGACGAGACAATCATCCAAGTATTCAAAAACAAAATATTTAGTGAATATCCTGAACATCTGGAAGTCTACACCGATGGCTCAGTAAAGGGCAAGAAGGCAGGGGCAGCATCATACATCCCCAAATATAACCTGAAGATTTCAACTGTACTTCGAGAAGGATCGTCGATCCTGACCGCAGAACTTACAGCTATATCCAAGGCACTGGAAGTCATCGTGAAGAAACCACCAACGTCAAAGAAAATGGTTGTCCTGTCAGACTCCAAATCATCCCTCCAGCTGATTAGCAAAGTGAGCCAAGTCGTGACAGACGCAGACCTCAAACACATCAGAATGCTGCTAAGGAAGCTCACAGACATGAATATTGAAGTGAAGTTTCAGCATATCCCAAGCCACAAGGGTATCGCAGGCAATGCCGTTGCAGATGAACTAGCCAACAAAGCTGCGGATGTGAATCGACCGCTATCAACCAGCCACCTTCGCAAGTCCATGATGAGGGATACTCTAAGATCCAGAGCCCCATCACAAACCAGGAAGACCATACCCTCACCATTCAAAGACAGACAGAACACCGTACTGTACTACAGACTCAAGACCGAGTCAATACTTCTGAACAAAACACTGTTTGAGTGGAAACTCAGTCCAACCCCACAGTGCAGAAACTGCAGAGCGGAGGAAGAAAACCTTCAGCACATTTTGTTCCAGTGCAGAAGTACTAGCCCGATGATGTCGCAACTCAATATCCTGTGCAACGAGCTCAAAATCCCCAGATCCATCAACACAATCACCTCAACGACGTTCCCGATGAAGACCGAGTACCGGATCTACAAAGCCCTAGTCAGTGTCATCGCGGAGATGGAAATCTACCAGTAGAGGCGGCTCCAGTGGAGGCCTGCCGTGCCCAAAAGAAAGGCCGAAAGAGACCGACGCAACGTTGGACCCAGTGGCTCTACATTTTTGGACTGGATTGGCGCCGGGGACGGAAAGACGCCATTTTTTCTTATAAGCCGTCTTTTAGAGCTCAGTCGAACCGACCGGCGAGACGAAAAAATGGTCAATAGTGGCAAATAGGTAGGTTAACCGACCTACGGAGAAAAGGCAAAAAACGCAGCTAATAATAATTTTATTTAAACCCTCCATACAAATACAAAGTAAATGGTCGAAGGAGTTGATAAGGAAACAAAAGAAAAAGAAAAAGAGAAATCACACAACACTACGAAACAAAATTAGACTGTGATAACTGAAAAACCAAAACAGAACCAAACTTGAATCACATGATTACACCAGGCTAGCCAGTGGAAAATCGTGCAATTTTCTACTTCGATTGATGAAACGGCTAGTTAGCTCATTCATTTTTTCACTTATTTCAAAAATACGGTACCTTTGTGATACATTAGTTCGTGCTAACATTCCGTAAGTCTTCCATAGTTTTTCTTTAAGAGCCGCGATAACGAAATTTTTAGTAGCTTTAATGG
The DNA here is from genome assembly GCA_023053555.1 of Branchinecta lindahli. Taxonomy (NCBI): domain Eukaryota; kingdom Metazoa; phylum Arthropoda; class Branchiopoda; order Anostraca; family Branchinectidae; genus Branchinecta; species Branchinecta lindahli. Next base: position 27,873,346 of record JAKZAO010000004.1, read on the forward strand.
AATTCCCATATCGGAGTCCAAGATAATCAAACGTATCCTTTTGGACAATTGTCTTGCCACAAACATCAACCACACGGATTGGCAGTATTTCTCCGTTCATAACGGCAAATTCAGTCTTGGAGGGCTCTATGCTTAGACCTATATCACCAAGAGCAGACGGCACTCTATTAATAGCTTCTTGTAGGGATTCTAAATTATCAATCATCAGAAGAAGGTCACTCATCAGAAGAAGGTCATCTGCGTAAGACAGATGACTAACATCAATACCATCTTCTATCAAAAACTCTTCAATCGATCTTGTCGCAGAACGCAGCGAATTATTAAATATCACTAATGTCACACCTTGATTCACCAAGAACGGACACGAGTAAAAACTTGCTGTATTTCGATTCTGAGATCCCAGAAGAAAGATGAACCAGTTCAGACGCGTCTGCCAGAAGGAAGTCGCATAACCGGTTGAAAGACTGCTAACAAAACTGCGGGGTGCACATAACATCACAGGGGTCAAGGAGTGGCAGAAAATATAAAGGCAATCTTTGGCTATAATTTTCTTGGAAAGTGATGAACTTGAGCCACTGGATGTGCTTCGACAATTAGGCACCTCAGCCCCCTACTCCACAACTGACAATGAACTGGTGGTTCTGGAGCACCCCTGTAGTACAGACAACAAGGTTCAATGGAGGTGACTTACTTGACTATAGATTGCTGTCAGCAGGTCCTGGACTCCTGCAGCAGTGACATCAGTGTTAATCACAAACTTCACGCCAGAAGGTGGCTCAAGCATTGTCAGTCTGTATTTATTTGTCTTATACGAGACAAACCTCTCTTTGATGCTGAGTGGAGAAATCTTTGAAACAAAGGATTTCAGGGAGTAGAGCATTCCAAACATCAGCTTTCCTTCCTAAAATTACCATCAATTTCAGTACATTTATCCAAATAGCTTACAGCAAAAAAAATACATTTTAAAAGGAAATTTCAGTGCAACCCCAACTCAGTCTGGACCACATTCTCCTCTTGCATCAAGGAGGATAGCCAATGAAAGCGACTTTACTCCATAAAAAATGTTCTGCTGGCCGGAGACTCTCCATCGCAAAGGATTCACTGAGCCAGAGCTCTCAGCAATTGCACTTGTGTGCTCCATTTGCTGAGATACTTTGGCCAAGTGCATCCTTCGCGATGGAGACTCTCAGGCCAGCAGAATCCTTTGCGATAGACAGTCTCTTATTCAGTACAATCCTTTTTTACGGAGTATGGTTGCTTTCCCTGGCTACTCTCCTTGCTCCAGGAAGAGAATGTGGTCCAGACTGACCTACAGGATACCTTGCTATTTGCACCACCCATGGGCTTATATTTCCGCTACCCCTAGTAAACTTGTGTAAATAAAGACTAAATCACTAGGATCGCATATGGAATATCAAAGTACATCCATCCTGACTAAAGTAATTGATATCAAATTGGTGTTGGGCGATACTCGATATGTATACCATATAGCCTATCGATATATCCAACCAAACATTGATGTCAAATATGGAAACGTAAATATCAATTTTGAAAACAACATTTGTAGATTTATAATTATTGTACATAATCATCTAGGTCTTGAATTTGATTCGCCCAAGTCAGATGTTGTACTATTTAATTGGAAAGCTTCATGTGTTCTTCAAGCCATTGACATTTCTCTCGTATGTTATGCTGACAATATTTTTAATTTAAGCAGGTCAGTCCAACGGGTAGAAGAAAATTTTAAAATCATGCAAAATGAATATGTTCATCTAGGTCTTGAATTTAATTCGGCTAAGTCAGACATTGTACTATTTAATTGGAAAGCAGAAGGGCCCTTGCCCTCCATTGCTCTTGGTGATATCAATGTAAAATCCGTTGAAAGCATTGTATACCTTGGTCTCCTCATTGGCTTGTCATTAAAACACACCCACCGGCTTTTACCTGAACCTTTTGAAAGAAAATCATGCACTTCCTATATGCTGTACTTGTAACAAATGTAACCCGTTTCAAATGAAAGATCACAGCGTGTGTAACTCCGTTGCAATACCCCAATTTCTTTACCTAGCTCCCTTATATAATAAAATATATAATAAACTCCGCTACACCTTTTTCAGGTCTTCTAAATACTTACTTTGCCCCCCCCCCCCCCCCCCTTGAACAAGAAATACCAAAACAATGGAAGTATACAACATAAGAGACCCTGAGCTTGCTATTTCTAACCTGATTAATAATTACAACTCAAAATCCAGTCCCACCTCTGGATTAAAATTCTCAGAGTCTAAGTGTATATGTATGTAATTGTGTTAAGTTGTTAGTCAGGGAGTTTCTGTATTTGTATTTGTTGATCTTTTTCCTGTAAAAGTGTTATGTTTTTCTTTTGTTTTATTTTTCTATTGGTTTTTATAATCCGTCTTTTTTCTTTTTGAAATGACAAGTGATAAATAAATAAATCCAATATCCGAATCAAACATCCAAAATTGGAGCAATTATGCAATTCAATTTTTATTTTATTCAAAGTTTGAGATGATATTTTTTAAGGCAATTCTGTTCTTAACTTTGGTGAAAGCAGACTTATATAGCAAAACACGGTACAGAATATCAATATCAACATATTGATTATTAGATACTGAAAGTAAAAATATTGATATAGGCCTACTGAAAAATCCAAATTTCAAAAATCCAAGGCCCCATTTCACACATTTGGTAAGTGTAAGGACAGGAAAGAAAGGGGGGAATTGCATGCACATTTTTCATTCACTGGGGGTAATGCAAATGGCAAGGTATCTGAAACTAGGTTCCAACTAGGCTAGTAATAGTATTTAACTGTCAAGAAGCAAAACTTTCCAATTCTACAAAAACCAGAATGACACTACACTGTAAAGAGTTTCTCCCAATAAGGAGGCAGTATTTGCTACCGGGATTAATCTTATCTCTACTGGGATAAGATTAATTCAAATGAGGGATACTCTTATCTCAATAAAGACAAGATTAATCCCAGTAGCAAATACTGCAAGATTTTTTTTTACAGTGTAGGCTTCACCAGACCTATTTAGGACTAAGTAGAAGTTTCCTTTTAATGTTGTTGGTCCCAGATCGAGCCTCAAGGTTCAGAGGCGTTACTAGCCAAAATGTTTGGGGGAGGACAAGGTATTTACCGACTGGCCGGTCATTTTTACTGACTGTTTTTGCGGATAGAAACAACTATTATTGAGAAAAGTTTACGAAAAATTGGCTGATTTTAAGAAAAAACACTATTTTTAAGAAAAAATGACTGTTTTAATAAAAATAAATTGTTTTTAAGAAAAAATGACTATCTATAATAAAAAAAATCGTCTGTTTTTACTAAACCGAGTGGCCAACAACATTGGGGGGGCATCCCCCCCTAGAAGCGATGCCTCTGTCAAGGTTATATCATTCTATATTGGATACCCCCTACTGTACTTTAGTTTTCACAAAAAAGGAACCGACAACATACATCATCTATTTCCTGAGATGCAATTTTTTTTCTGGACCACTCGTGATAAAACAACATCCTCCCATCCTTCGAAAATATGTATATGTTGTGAATCGTCATATTAACACACGTTAGCGGGGTGGTTTGAATTTACCGCCTGTCTTCGGCTGACTTTTCTCTACAGCGTTTAAAAACAGTATAAGAGCTTGGTCACACTACGTAGTAGCTCGAAAAGCCGCCTATTCGACAATCAGCGCCAAAATCTGCGCGGTTTTCTCGGATGAAAATGGGTCTACAAATCTGCGCAGATTTTTCGGCTAAAAATGGATCTACAAGTCTGTGCAGGATTGGGTCGGTCGCCAGTGAGGTTCAGAAAAATCCCTAAGGGACGTGAGATCCTAGGGACCCAATCTGAGCCTGATCTGAGCAGATTTGTAGACTTATTTTCAGCCGAGAAATCGCTGATTGCCGAATAGGCGGCTTTTTGAGCCAAGTGCGACCAAGCTCTAAAAGCAGCGTCTTCGGTTGTTTCTTCCTCACTTAAAAGCTGCCTGGATCTGGCCTTGAGAAAACAATATCTAACCATCGCGACTAAACCTCAAAAAGAACAACTGTCTATATTTAAACCTATGGACTATGTTTTCATTCCTTTTTATTTACAGGAAGTATATGCAAACAAGGCTATATGAAAAAGCGTACTGCTGCAACCAATAATTATTAAAGCCATGACCCTTCATACGCAATCCAAAAACGATGGTGGCTTCTATGAACTAATTGTAAGAGGATGCAACATACCCTATATAGGTGCTGTATAGGCCTGTTTTTTTTATTCTTTGTCAGTTCATGCTTATGCCAATAGGAGGAACTGACTTCACCACAAGAAATTCCGAACTTCAGAAATAAAAGCGGATAAAAAGGCTATGGAACATGGAAGTAGTATGGATCTTGTTATCACTGGTAAGATGGTCCTTTCAGTTACTTACGCTTATTTTGCCTCGAAAAGCAACAACGCAGCTCGGCCGACTTCAAGCGTAAATACTTCGTAGATAGACTTCAGCTCCGCTTAGATGCCGTTCAGTTTTCAAAACAAAAACTTATAAGACATGGAATTTTTCTACCGGACTTCGTGAGAGGAAAAGTCTATTTGTTACCTGAATGGGCTACCACTTACTGACTGTGCCCTTCGTCCTCAAACTGCTTCGTCAGTCCTTAATACCACATACGACCAAAAACGGATTGCATCGGTATACTTGACAATGCATAGAATCCGCGTGACATAGGAAGTCCGCATGGAGTGTGGACGAGCTTCATTTGACCTAGAACGAATAATCACAAGAACCTCCGTCTCACTATCTCTGTAATACGACCATGCGGAGTCGAATATTTGTGTTCTATTACTGCTTTATTTCAGTCCATAAGACCATAGCAACAAAAACAAACATACACTGCACAGAAATATAAAAGAAATCTACCCCGTGCAAAAGATATCCAGGAGGACCCTTCCACATGGGTAGCGCATAGAAAATGGGTAGGGCAGCAAAAGCCACCAAATCATTATCACAATCTTTAATCTGCAAAACATTGCAATATTAGCTTTGCAGTTCCTTCAGATTAGCAACTCTTTTTTCTCGATACCCTACCCGATGCAAACGAAAGGAGAGTAGGAGCTACGCGGAACATCATAATTCGTCACCTCTACAAACAGCTACATCGCCGTAGAGTCCCGAAAAAGAAATTTCTTTACAAACGTCGTCTCAGTCGTCCTTTACAGCTGATTGGTTTTCCACCACTGTGACGTCACGTCTGACTCACCGCAGACCGGGTTCTCAACGCCTGCAGGCCTCCTATAGTTTTCCGTCTGATATGCGCAGCGTCATCGTAGACGGGTATCAACTCATTCACAGCAAGTACCTCTAGCTCCGCTAAGTTTTGTCGGAGACTCCGACTCGGAGTATCCATTGGAATCAAAGACGGAGGTTCTATTGGATTATTTGTTCTTGATCTAACACAAATAACATGGCGAAATAAGAAACAGCGCGACTGACTGAGCATGAAACCATGCTGTTTCGATTTGAGACCTTTCAGGTGGCAGATACGTACTTTTGGGGTTGTTGCAGAATTCTCATAATAGTGGGGAAGTACCATTCTCGTGTCCTTCTATAAAGAGTATAAGTTCTCATAGTGACAGTAAAGTTCGCACGACAATAACTACACCAGACCAGCATTTTGGTAGCAAATACAGAATCATTTGAGTGACAGAAAACACGTGGGAAGGCCTGGACTGCTTCGACACCAATTACTCATCATGGTCTTACAAATTTCGGACCATCTCTGGGCCTTGTTTACATTTTCTGTTTCAAGTTTGGAGAAATACTTTCATTCTAGAAATAAACTACCATTAACATTACAGTCTACCACCAACCCTAACA